>JAASFT010000326.1:0-23230 GCA_023333885.1 Globisporangium parvum
CGCGAGGATCCACTGGACGTCCTCGGTCTTGTCGAGCTGGGTGGCGGGCGATAGGCGCGAGATCAGAGAGAGCGAGTGAGCACGGCGATGGTATCAGCCTGTGGATCGTAAAAACGCTATTTGAAGCAAAAACACTAAGCGAATAAACCTCAATTTTCGCTCCCTTCTATACTTTATCACCTGTCTCGAATCAGTACCTCAGAGCAGTTTATCTTTTTGCATATTTTGAGAAACGAGCACGTCACTTATATGAAACATGTTTTCGATTGCAGCACATTTACCCAAATTGTGTTGCAATCGAAGTCATGTTACGTATTCAACACGAACGAAAAATATGTGTGAAAACGTAACATGTCCCTGACCTAAACCGAGCCATGGTGGCTTCATACGAATCACTGCAAACGAGAGTTTCAAATGCGGCATTGAAGCAAGTGAATCAAGGGATTGACATGAGAGTACTAGTTAGGAACGCTTTTGCTTCATGAGGCGTCATGGTCGTGCGCTGCGCTTCGTCCGAGTGGACTGTGTTGGTGCCCGAATCGTCGCCTTTACCCTTTTCGTTAGCTGACCGACCGCTAGCGCTCGTTGATAGGCGTCCGTGATCGTGAGGTTCTGAGCTTCGAACACAAAATGGCGCACGCCAGGGCATATCGTCAGCTCCGGACAACGCATGTCATGCAGCATGGACTGCGGCGTGTCGTCGCTGCACCACATCGCTCATTTACAAGTAGACTCTGTGAGTGAGTGGTCCATCGCCAATCAGTCCATCTCTCTATCTGCCCTCTGTACCTACGTAGCATGAAGTAGCTGTGCTAAGTAACGGGGAAAACTCTCGTTACACAAGCGCACATAGCACACAAACAATTCCATACAGTCACTCACGTTCAACGGATCGCTGCCTTGACCTCTCGCGCATAGGAACGACACAATGATTGGCGCTGCTGGTGCCGGTGGTGGTTCGTCGAGGCAAGTTTGTCGAGGCAGGCACTGCGCTGCGCTGCATATGCAGGTGCTGGCTGTCATGACAAAGTGTCGACATGCGCGCTTGCTCTTTGCAGTCGATGGTAACGATTCAGTGCCACAGGTGCTGATCGTCCTGGTCCTCGCGTTCCACTGCAAGCCAGTTTGCCCCATGCCTTTGGACTACGTGCAAGAGCGCTTGTTCTTCTTCCGCTGTCCATATTCCTCGCCCTGCGTGCAGACAGGAAATGTCAACAATCGTGCGCTCCTCGCCTTCCCCTGCAATAAAGACGTGACCTGCTTGATCAGCGATGTACTGACGCGACACCTACGACTTGGCCAGCAACGATGAGCCCCAGCCGTCGACGGAGTCGGTCTCGATGTTGCTTGTGAACGCCTCGTTTGAGGTGTTCATCGATCCATGGATGACTAGTCGCTCATCGGCGATGAAGACCTGAGACGAGCCATGCACATCATGCACAACGGGTTGTGAGCAAAGACGCAGAGACACAGCAGCATGGTCGAGTAAGCAGATTGTATACCTTTCGGTACATGAACTTGCCAGCGTGCTGGCAGAAGATATGTACTCGATTCGAGAGCTTCTTGACGAGGGAGTCACACTTGTACATCTCCTATCGACACGTCGTGACGAAGACGTATGCATACTCTGCAATCTATTGAGCACACGAACAATGCACGCGAGTGTTAGTGAGTGTCAGAGCGTAATGCCAGCGAGAGCAGGTCGCACATCCGATTGTGTTATGATGTACATGTCGACGTATAGTGTCTACTCGGTGAGCAGCAGGAGAGACACAAACTGCCGCAGCCCCTGAAGGTGTCACGAGTCGAGGTTGGTCGAGTAATGTCTACCACGTGTATGCCCGCATGTCATCGCCAGAGAAGAGGTTGTAGCGGGCGTGTAGGCAGCGGGAGCTGTGCGAAGGTGCAATGAGATTGCTGGTACCGTATGTGGCACTCTTGGCTATGCTCTGTGGTAGCGCTTGATCGCGCTCGTGACCCAATCAACGCCTGTTGGTCGATGCTGCGTATGGATCACGGTGGCTGGTACTGTAGCTGCGGATGTCGTCGGGGGCTGTACGAGCACTCCAGGCGGATTGCAACAACTGGGCACTCTTGCGTGCTATCGACCACGCGGTCGGCAGTGTCGTCGTCGTAGATGAGGAGGTCAAACACTTTTGTGCATCACTTTGCTGCAGCGCTGAAGCAGCGGCTTGCAGCGGATCCAAGTTGATTTCGTCTTCCGTATCGTAGATGGCCGCGTGCACACCGTGCTCGAGTAGCCTTGCGCGAAGTCCGCTACCCCCAACTTGGAGCATCCGCGCGATGGTTTCAGCGAGAACCGATACGACTGGCACATGGTATGACAAGGCTACAACTCCCGCAGAAATGGTTTAACTGTCAAGTATTGGCCAACAAAATTTGAGCGAGGCTCCGCAACGCAAGGATCAATCGATCAGCAGGGTTGCTACAGTGGTGTACCATGGTTTCTGTAGCGACACACGAGTACTTTGGCTCTGATTGATCCGCATCGTTCCGAGACGCGTGTGTTCGACACATGATCGCCGCGCGTCGCGTACACTCCTCCGCTATCGTATCGATGTACAGTGGTACTTGCCAGTGAAACGAATGTCTGTGGCGTGAACTAGTTACACAGCACTAGCAATCAGTGTAAGAGACGTACTAAGACGCCGATACGCAGTACATAGACAAACACGTACTCGCTTGCCAACTCTCTTCTCCCCTAGCTGTACTAAGGGGTCTGTTGGTGCCCATCGTGCGCCTCTTCTGCCGCTTTGAGTCACTTTTGGATCAACGACGATTCCGACAAAACCCTCGCTTTCATCACTAAGCCCAATAACTTTCTCATAACTAGCCACATCACGCCACATCACGCCACATCACGCCACACTGTACCACACAAGTTTGCGCTCCTCAAGCCGTCCAAATCGTCAAATACTCGATTTCGACGTCGAGCTATCAAAACACTTTTCCCTCTCATACTGGTTTCAAGACAAACACCATTTGGGTCTTGCTTTTCACAGCAGCGGACGCGAATAGGATTCGGTCCACATACAGGTTTCAAGTCTAAACACGCGCCAAGAACTCACTCGAAGACGACTCCGACCTCACCTCGACCAACTCTGCACGCGAGTTCTCGCGAACGCGCTGCAGCAGAACATGGTGGTGTTGACAGGCGCTGGCAAGATTGCTCGTTGCTCGCTGCGGAGTACTTGATCTTCACGCTCGGCTATCCTTGAGCGACACAAACGACGTGCTTAGCAGCGGCTTGCGCGGTCTCTCGAAGACCAGTCTCGTCGACAAGTTGGGGAAGCAGCTCAAGTTAGCACGCGAGGCACACCGTTCTCCTCAAAGTAGCAGCAGGACAGATCTACTGTGGTCGAGTGACAGCAGTCTCGTGGGCATGACGTACTTGCGCACGCGAACGCTCAGCGAGGCGGTGTGCAGGATGTCAGAGCAAGCAATACGTCATTGCGCTCGTTTTCGTCATCGTGTGAGGCGATGGCTGGAGGACTTGTGAAGAGGATCCGCTTGCTGGGCATCTAGCAGCAACTAGCAGCAACGTGGCACTCGATTGCAGGGAAGGAGTGGATGGGACTCAGTGGAGGGATTCTCCGACAGCTTCCCACAGATCCGTCGTTGTCGTGTCGCTGTCGTGTCGCCTCGAGCTTGGGACGCACACTGCAAACCCTGCTGGGCCGCGATCGATTGGCAAGGTCACACAGTCTCGAACGTATCCTAGTTCGCGATGTGTGCGCGCGCACTGATGGAGCTAAGAGTGCTAGGACAGCTGAAGAGCGTGCGCGTCAAGCGCAAAGGCAGTCGTTGGCATCGACATGCTGGGAAGCGTGAGGTGCGTCTGTAAAAGAGCGCCAGTCGAGATCGTGATGGAGCTGCCCGGCGATCTCGATGCGTAGCACTTGATCGTTCGCCTCAGGTCTCAGAGTGGTCCATCGCGAGCGCATCTGGGAGTTACCAACACGTCACCACTAACTCTGTGTACACGCGCGTCCATTGCCCATCTCGCCTGGTCATCGGACTTGAGGCACTCGGTCCTGGTGGTCCAGACTAGCATCAGGAGGTTCGCGTCCAGTCCACTCGCACTCGCTCACTCTTGCTCACTCTCGCTCACTCTTCGATTTGATCTCTCAAGACCAACTACCCAGCGCTCTCTCGCCTTCGCTATCCCCCACGATGGTCGCGATCATCCGCACTGCTACACTCGCACTCGCTGCTGCCCTTGCTGCACTCTCGCACACTGAGACCGAAGCTGCAGTTGTGTCGCTCCCAGTTGGCACATACTACCGTCCGTCTGGCGCTGACGTCTCGGGCTTTGAAGGCGCGACGACCGAGTACCGCCGCTCGCCATGCCCGGCGCTCAACTCGCTCGCCAACGCCGGGCACTTGCCGCGCGATGGCAAGAACATCACGAGTGCGCAAGTGAAAGAGGTGATCATGCGCGTGTTCAACATCGGCGAGGACCTCGCGCAGATCATGGCCGGACTCTCGCCGCCAGTCTTCGACCTCAACGATCTCGCGAAGCACAACAACATTGAGCACGACGCGTCGCTCTCACGCGCTGACACGCACTTTGGCGCCGATCCGGCAAAGGCGACGCCAGCACTGCTCGCCGATCTCTTGTACCGCGGCATCGATGGCAAGCTCACGCTCCAAGACGTCGCAGCGGCGCGCAAGCTGCGCATCCAGAACAGCAACAAGACGAACCCAGAGTTCAGCTACGGTCCAACGCAGGTCTTCATTGCGAACGCCGAGTCGGGGCTCTTGCTCCGCGGACTCGGTGGCGCAAACTCGGAGGAGATCAGTCTCAAGAACCTGTACTCGTTCTTCATCGACGAGCGCTTCCCGAGCTCGTTCATGCGCGCGCCGACGCCAATCACGTTTGCGCAGATCACGAACACGAGCGCTGCGCTTGAAGCACTTCAGGCGTAGACGTTGATCGGTCGCACTTCGAGTGCCTAGGGCTTGTGGCACTGTCGATGACCGGACGGAGCTCGCGGCAGTAGCCTGGATGCGTTTAACAATGTGAGAAGATCAGTGCCGTTCACATGGCTCGCAGCGCTTGTGTCGGTTGTCAGTCTGGTTCCTCGTGCCGCAGTAGCGGCTCGCTAGAGCCGGCAGGTCCGGCAAGGAAGAGCCCTCGACTGCTTGGTTCATTCATACGCTTAGAGCACAGCACAACGGACACCAGGCGCAGAGCTACGGGACGACACTGAGACTTCCATTCACAGATACACAGAGACGCTTCGGATCGAGGCCGAGCGACACAAGATCGACTTGCATCTACGCGTGGCTGTAGCCGCCCATCTTGGCGTTGTCACCTCGGCTGCGACCGCCTGCGCCGCGACTCGTCTTCTTGAACTGCACGAACGCACCGAGCACAAAGAGCGCGAGCATACTGGCGAAGTACGCCCACCAGACGGTCGGGAGGTCGTAGCTCCAGGTGCCGCTCGCCGCGTCTTTAGTTCCAAACTGCGTCTGCAAGTCGGTGAGGTCAGGGAAGTTCTTTGCAAAGTACCCGACGCCAGAGACTGCGAGCACTGCGCCAACGAGACTCGTTGCGAGGACGATCACGGGCTTCTCGAGCTTGCACGCGAGGAGTCCGCCAAGGAGTCCAAGCACGATTGCGAGCACGAGCAGTCCAGTGTTTGGGTCGTTCGGGAAGAGCTTGTAGCCGACCGAGGTGTTGAGCACGGTCGCGAGGAGCACGCCGCCTGCTGCACCGACAATGAAGATCCCGATGCTGTAGAGCACGAGCACGAGCGCGCCGACGACGATGCCGCCTGCAATGAGCGCGATCCACCACGCAGTGGCTTCGTACGACTTGTCTGCGAACGCAACGTCTGCGGCGCTCGCACAGAGGAAGCCGCCGACGACAAAGCCGCAGAGGAACATCGTCGGACGCATGAGCCGAAAGCCAAAGAAACACACGGCGAGTCCGCCGACGATCGAGAGCGCGGCGGCGATGCCTGGACCGACCCGGAGCGCATTCGACGGCGACGCCGCGACGCCGTTGCCATGGTCTGTGATCGTCTCACGAAGGAGCTCAGTCGTATTCGCCACGAACGTAAGCTGCGCAGTCGACGCCGCAAGCAGCAGCGCGAGCGTCGCGAGCAGCAGGAGCAGCGTTGGGTGGTGGTACGCGTGGTTTGCAGAGCGTGTGCGCATGGTGTTCACTGGACGTGTGCAGCACAGACGCTCTTGTAAAGTGACGACTGACTGCCTCCTGTTGGTGCAGCGCTCCGAAGAGCTCCGTGGAGATGTAGAAGAAAGCGATCGCGAGTGTATGGGACGGACGCTCCACTTGCTCGATTGCCAGCTGGCACCACGTACGCGCTTCTGCGACGAGCGCTGGCTCTCGAGGCGTCTCGTGGACGAGCGAATCCGCATCCTAGAGCCATCAATCCCATCAGCAGCACGATCGCATTGTTCGAGTGGAGTGGACGCGATGAAGAGCACGTCGCATGTGGCAATGGGGCGGTGGCGATGACTGATGAGGATCATGGGGTTTGGCGCACCAATGTGTCTCTACATGCTCGCTGTGAGCCACACACAAGGAGGCAGCACGAGCGTCTCTACAGCACCTCGTGCGATGACCAGACGCTGCTCGCTCGCTCACGCACCGAGCACGGAGCAGCCAGCGACGCAGTACTCGGCTTCGCGTGCACTCTCGGTCTGACACGTCGTGATGTAGCTCGTGTCGAGACTCATGCCGAGCTCCTCTTCGCAGTCTGCGCTCGCCTTGTCTCTCTTCTCCGTGCACTTGAGCTCGCACGCGTCACGCAGACTCACGCCGCCGGGGTTTGTCGTCGCTGCCGTCGCAAGTGCGCACAGTGCGAGCAGCAGCAGCAGTGCGCCAGTAGTCTTGCTCAGGCGGGCCATTGCTAGCTCCCATCACGTGCATCCAGATAGAGGAGAGAGCGCGAGGCAGTGAGCAGAGGCGCGAGCTGCGCATCCAGACAGCCGCATGCCGAGCGACAGAGAGACACACACCTTCCTTTGCTCGTGATCGAGACGGCGTATTGGCTCGAGGAGGAGTCAGATCAACGAGCACTGGCACCTCAACACGCCACTAATGTTTCTAGCATACAAAAACCAAGCGAGAATGCAGAATCTATTATGCACACGATCGGGCGTCCCTGCCGAAACCGATGACAACGATGTGCTCGACCTCTCTACAGCGCGGACCAGTACGGCGTGAGCACGAGCAGCTCTGCGACGACAGGTGTGCCCTCCACCGAGGCGTCTGCGCCGCTCAAGAGCGCGAGCGCGCGCTGCACGAGCGGATGGAGCGTCTCAAAGCGCGCAGCGCACGCACGCGCACGCGTTGCAATCGCACTGTGCGTCTTCGTGGACCCAGCGTCGCTACGTGGGTCGCGAACAACGGCGACGCCCGCTGCGAGGAGACTCAGGAGCGACGCAAACACGCTCGAGTAGTACGTGATGCCGCCGATCCACTGCTCGCGCGTGTCTTCGCGCTCGAGGAGCGTGAGCACGTCGAGCACGCGCGCGAGCACCTCGGCGCGCAGCGCACCGAGCGCCTCGTGCGACTGCGCGACGACCAAGACGTGGTAGATCCAGAGCTGCGCGAGCAAGTCGGGCTCGGCAAAGTAGTTGCTGCTCTCGGCTTCAAAGATGCGGTCGCAGAGGTCGCCCCAGTCCTCTCGGCTCTGCGCCTCGCGCGTGTACGTCTCGAGCACACGCGCCGCGTCCACGGCACGCAAGACGCTCGCAGCAATCGCCGCGGCGCCGTACGCCGTCGAGCCAAACTGCGCAACGACGTGCGCCACGGCGACTGGCAAAACGAGCGTGTCTGAGGCAGAGACTGGCAACGGCTGAGTCTGAGACGTCTCAGACGCTGCAAGTGCATACTGGACGGCGGCGCGCACGAGTGCGCGCGTGCTCCCTTCGTCGTCTTGGAGCAGCGTGAGTGCACTGAACCAGCAGTCGACAGCGACGTGCGTCGTCCAGGCGTCGGTGGCAGGCGGCGCAAGCAGCAAGAAGCCGCTAAAGCGCAGTGCACGGGCAGCAGCGTGCCGCAACACGAGCGTCTGCTGCGCACTCGAGCGCGCGACGATCTCACGCGCGAGCGTCTGGCACACGGCTGCGTCCTCGTACTCGCTCTGCTGCACGAGCAGCGCCAAGAGCTCGAGCGTCGGGGCAAGCACGTCTGCGTCTGCAGACTGCGTGAGTGTCGTCAGGAGCGCAGTCTGCGTCGCAGCGCTGAGTGCGTCCGGCAAGAGCGCCTCGGTCGTGCTGCTGCTGCGACTGAGCGTCGCGCAGTGCACAAGCAGCGCGAGCTGGCGAGCGCGGCACTTGGGGTGCGTCTCCGTGAGCAGTTGCGTCGCAAGCACCGTGCGCAGTGCCGCGAGTGCGTCGCTCGCCAGTGCGAGTGTCTTGCTGCGGATCGCGTGTGAGAGCTGCTGGACCGTGCGCTTGCGCACCTCGAGGACACGACTAGCGAGCATGGCGTCGACAAGCGGCGGCAGCGCACTGTTGCTGCTCGAAGCAGTGCGTTCTTGACGCAGCCACACGCGGAAGTAGATCGCCACGCGCGCGCGGTCTGCGACGTACGCGCCAGGCGATGTGGTCGCACTGAGGACAGCGGCGTCGGCGCTGCTGAGGCGTCTCAGATCTGCTTCGACGTGCGACTGAATCGCGTGGAGCGCGCTCGTGACTGCGTCGCTCTGGGGCACTGCACGCGGCGTGCTGCTGCACTGGACAAACGTGTCGACGATCTCGAGGAACACGGCGCGGAGCACGCCGCTTGCGAGCGCCGCGCTGGTCCAGAGCCACAGCTTCGATGCAAAGAGCTCAGTCGCCAAGTGCTCGAGCATCTGAGTCGCAATCGGAGTCGCGTGCGCATCTGTGCTGTTCACTGGCGTCAAGTACTTGGCGACCAAGTGCTGGATCTGGAGCAAGACGCCGTGGACTGAGTTCGTCGTCATGCGCGGCTTGGTAGATGCTGCGCTGGTCGACGAGCTACGGCGGACGCCACTTGGGAGCTGCGCCGTGAGCGTCTCGAGCAGCGCAACGGCGTCGTCGTCGCTCGTGATCGTCGCGAGAACCTTTGCCGCCATCTGACGGATCGCCATTGTCGACTGCGCCGCGCACTGCAGCACGAGCGGCACAAACGTCGCGAGCGTCGTTGACTCGGCAGTCGGAGATTCGGCCGAGTCTGCAGCGTCGCCCGGCTTGAGCCGGCCCATGAACATCAAGATCGGGTACAGTCCTGGCGGCGGCGTCGAAAATGTCGAAAACGACTGCGTGCACTTGGTCAGCTCGCGCAAGAGGAAGCTGTGGAGCTGCGGGAAGCGCGAGAAGACGTCGGCGCTCGAGACCTTGACGTTCGACGCGCCGTCTGCGATGCGCTTGTCGCCGATCGCGCGCTGCGCCGCAGCAGCAAAGAGCATCATCGCCGAGTTCCGCACGGCCCACGAGCTGCAGTCAAAGCCAAATACTGCGAGCTCGAGCATGTGCGCAACGTACACGGCGACGTCGTCGGCCAAGATCGCGTCCTGGCAAATGAGCTTGAGGATGTTGAGCGCATGCACGCGCGAGCGCCAGAGCAAGTGCTGCTCTTGCTGCGTCGCAGTCGACACTGCCGCCGTCGCAGCCAGCGCGTCCGTGTCCATGCCCGCGAGACGGAGCAAGTTCGCCATGACCTTTGGCAGAATCACAGCCGCCGAGTTGCGCGGCTCGGCACGCAGGATCGCAACGAAGCTGAACGCAAAGCCCGAGCTGCGGCGCAGGATGAAGTGCTGCTCCGAGCGCTCGAGGCGCTCGAGCAAGCGGTCGGCCCAGACCTGCGGCAGCGACCCGAGCACGCGGTTCGTCTCGCCCGTCGCGAGGAACGAGCGGCAGACGCCTTCAAACGCTTGGTACGCGGTCGCAACCGCGCCTTTGTGCTTGAGCTCAAAGAGCGAGTGGAGCAGCATCTCGCCGCCCTGCGTCGCCATCTCAGTCGAAAAGAACGCAGGAGTGTCTGCGCCGTCACTCGTACGCGGCAGTGGCACGCGGCGCATGAGCACGTCGAGGATCGCGCCGCACTCGCGCGCAGCGAGCCAGCTGCCGACAACAGCTCGCTGCTCCGTGTCGTTCTCGCCCTCTGCGTCGCCACCAACAGCGCCGTCGTCGAGGATCAAGTGCCCGCGGCAGTCGACGCGGAGCGGAATCGCGTCGGTCTTGGGCAGCGAGTTCACTTCGCCGACGACGACAGCGCTCGAGAACGCGTCCGAGAGCTCTTCGTCGCCGACGCCGGACGTCGCATCGCCGACGACAAACAGCGCAAAGTGCATCGCTTTGCGGATACAGGCGAACACGCGGTCCATCGCGACGCGCCAGGCACGGACACTGTCGCCACTTGCATCGGCGCGGTGGATCGTGTCGAAATCGATATTTTCGACAATGTACCGCAGCGACAGCAGCAAACCGTGCACGAGCGGGAGCTCGCCATTGCGCACTTGTTCGCTCGCAGACGCATCGCCAAGACGCGTCAAGATCACGTCTGTCAGCTGGAGCACAAACGCAATCTCTGGCGAGTGGGCGGCGGCAGCTGCGATTTCGACATTTTCGACAGTCGCGGACGCCGCTTGGAACGCGATGCCAAACTGCGCGATCGCCGCGCTCTTCTTGAAGAGCAAGCGCATGAAGAGACCGCCAGCGTCGCTCTCGCGCTGCCGAGCGCTCACGCACAGCGCCATGGCCCACTTGAGCAGCAGCGCAAGGCTCGTCTTGGACATAAAGCCGGGAAGCTCGGCTGGGTACAGGTCCAAGATCCGGTACGCGAGCGACCGGATGACGTCCCACGAGCTCACGAGCATGTTGAGCAAGCTCGTGACCATGTGCGGCGTGAGCAGTAGCGACGCACGGTCCACTGGCCAGCCAAACACTTGGATGTACAGCAAGAGGACGTCCAAGCCGAGGATCTGGCGCTGAGGGATCGCACCCGAGTAGACTGAGGCAATGACAAAGCGCTCGAGCCAGCTCTTGAACGCCTCGGCGCGCGCGAGGTCGTCCGCAGCGTCGTGCTGCGCGGCTGCTGGCGCCTTTGCGAGCACGCGCACGCTCTCTTTCACGCGCAAGAGCACGTGCTTGAGCCCAATCATCGTGTTCATGCGCGCAGTCGACGCGATCTCTTTGCCGTGGACGACCAAGTACGTCTGCAGCAGCGCCACTTCCGCAGGCGTCGGCATCGTCGTGGACTTGAGCGACGCGCAGATCGCATCGAACGCTGCGTTGCGGGTCTCGCCAGTCGCGTGCGCGAGACCGATCTCGATCTCCGGCGCTGTTACGAGTCCGACGAGCTCGTCGGGCGACACGCGCTTGCGCGCGAGCTTGAGGACTTCGAGGATCGCCCAGAGACACGTGTCGGCAGTTGTCGTCGTCGGCTCAGTTGAGGCAGAGGACGCTGCGGCGCGGAGCTTCTCGACAAGCAGCGGCACGCACGCTGGGTCTTTCTTCAGCAGCAGCGGCAGGACGTACATTGACACGCGCGCTCGGAGCGTCGCGTCCGGCGACACGAGCACGTCGACGACCGAGTCGACCCAGCGCAGACGCCACGCGTCCTTGGCGGCGCTGGTGCCACTGACACTGTCTGCAGCTGGTGCCTTAGCCTTAGCCTTGCTCTTTGCCTTGCTCTTCTTGCTGCTGCTGCTGTCGTCCGCACCACTCGCGAGCAGGAGGTCGTCGAGGAGCTGGGCAAACAGCCCAGCAGCAGCGGCTGAGACGTACTCGTGGCCGACTGCCAGGAGCACGGACGCCAAGAGCGTCGGGTGGTCTGCCAGCAGCTCACTCGCACTGTACTCGGCCAGCAAGAGCGTCAACGCGCCGTACTTGCCGCGACTGTGCGCTGGGAACGCCACGAGCTTGGCTGCAATCGCGCGCTTCCAGTCGCCAAACAACTGCTGCGGCTGCTGTGCCCAGTACCGCACGACGTGCACAAACATCTGCGCCATGAACTGGTTCACGCGCTTCGACGGGTGCTCCCAGTTGCGCAGCAGCAGCGCCGTGAGCGTCTGGAGCGTCGCAGGCGCGAGCAGCGCAGCGGGCGACGACGACAGCGCGCCGGTCGTCGCGCGGCGCTGCGTGATCGCGACGGCGCGGCGCAAGAACGCTTCGAGGACCTGGAACGCGTACAAGCGCGTGTTGAGCGCGTCGTCCTGGCAAAAGTCCTGGACAGTCGTGAAGAGCTGGTCGAGGACACTCGCAGACGCCGCTGCTGCACTGGCGCTCGCGAGCTCGTCGTCCGCCAGGCTGTTGAGCAAGCCGCGGTAGACTGCGAGGCGCGAGAACGGACCGAACGACGCGACGTCGGCGTCCATGTGGATGCGCACGAGCGCATTCGGGACCTGGTGCGCCAGTGTCTTTGCCATGCCGTTGTCCGTCGCGACGGTGCGCGTGTCGGGGTACGTCGCGTAGAGCAAGAGCGCTGTGACGTCCTGCGGTGGCAGTGCAGAGCTCGCTGGCGCCTGGAGCAGCAGCCGCAAGACGAGGCAGTACGCGAGTCCTGCCTGCGTGAGCAGGTCTTTGTGCGCCACAGACGTCTGGAGAATGAGGACGCAGTGGCCGAGGATGCGCAGGAACGCAGCCGTCGCGTCGTCGTCTGCTCGACTCGCAGTGACGAGCTGCGCAAGGCGCGCGTAGAGCACGTCGCGCATCGTACAGAGCGCGATCGCGTTCTTTAGCGCGTGGCCGCAGCGCTCAGACGCGAGCAGCACGACGTTTGTCGACGCCTGCGACGCTGCGGACGACGCGTCTGTTGCGATGCTGTAGTCTGCGATCGGCGCAGCGAGCGCTGCGAGCTGGTCGGCGCAGAACGCGACGAAGCGGAGCAAGTACACTGGCGTCTTCGACGACGGCGCTGGCGTCGGGTCGTTCACGAGCACGCGCGCGAGGAACGGGAACTCGGTCACGAGCAGCAGCAGATCCAGCGCTTGCACGCGCGCGTCGGCACTGGCAAGCGACGCGCTCGACTCCCAGACGCTGTCGAGGAACAGCCGGAGCTCGTCGCCAGCAGCGCGTTGGAGC
Organism: Globisporangium parvum; assembly: GCA_023333885.1. NCBI lineage: Eukaryota > Oomycota > Peronosporomycetes > Pythiales > Pythiaceae > Globisporangium > Globisporangium parvum. The sequence continues at coordinate 13,048 of JAASFT010000326.1, forward strand.
GATGTCTCGAGCGACGCAGCGCCAGCGCGAGGCAGCGCGTCGCTCTGGGCGAGCACGTCGAGCACGAGGAAGAAGTTCTTGCGCAGCGCCTCCGTGTGTGGCGACACGTACAGACGGAACATGAGCTTCCACGTCGCATCGACAAACGCACTCGTCGTCGTCGTAGCGCTCGGACCCGAGGCATCATCAGCCAGCAGCGCTTTGGCGCACTTGGCGCGGAAGAGCTGCAAGAGCTTGAGCTGGTCGTAGAGGCTCGAGGCGTCGCAGAGCAGTGCGTACCACTCCTGCAGCGTCGCGACCACGTGCGTCGGTGCAGCGCCAGCAGGCTTCACGGGCACCTCTGCGATCGTGAGTGCGATCGCAAGCGGCGCCTCGAGTGGCACATGGGCGACAATCGCTTGCAGCGCGACACGCACAGGCTGCGAGCTGCTGCTGCTGCTGCTGGGCGTGGCAGTCGTAGCGGCACTGTCGCTACGTGCACTCGCACTTGCAGCAGCGTCCGGCACGACGGCTTTGCGCTTCTTGCGCACCATCGCAGCAGCACCGCTGAGAGCCTTGGCGAGACGTGTTGAGGAATGGATGTGGTGGTGGCGAGCGCAACAGCATTGCTATTGCAGTTCCGATAGTGACAAAAACAAAGATGTTGCTTTTCCAAGTTGGTATGCTGGTAGTGACGAAAATGAGGGAGCGAGGCTGCTCCTCGACACGCAGCAGCTCAGCTCAGAGATAGAGGAGACTCACGACCAAGAGCAGGCGGCACGCGACGGTGACGGCGACGACGGCGACGACCGAGCGCAATGGCCACTGCCGCACGACGCAAACGACGCGCGACACCACTGTCCACGCGTGAAGCAAACAGCAGCAGCAGCACGAGCGAGCCTCCAGCGCCAGTCGCTTCAGCAACTACCGACGCCGCTGTGGTAGTCACAGTGCTAACGGTCGCGTCGTCTACGGATCCACCACATGCGCGGGACGTCACCACAGTCACGAGCGCCAGCACGAACAATAGCAGCAGCACCTCGCTTCCTGTGAGGCAGCACACCGACAGCGCAGCGTCGCTATCTGCAGCAGCAACTGCAGCCAGGACGCTGCGTCTCCTCACGGGATCAGCTGCCACCATCGACAGCAGCAGCAGCAGCAGCATGCGCACTGCTCCTGACCACAGCAGCGACAGCACAATGGCACGTGCGTCGACCAAACGCCTTCGCGTAGAGAGCGAGCCACAGCGACGACCGAGCAGCAGTAGCAGCCCGCGCATGCAGCGCGTAGGTGACCACGACGATCTGTCCAGTGAGCCGTCGAGCAGTGCGCCAGGAGGTACGTTTCGACTCCACACAGCAGCAGCAGCAGCAGCTCCAGTGCTCATGCTCTTTGTACACGCACTGACACTGCTGCGCCACGTTCGCACTCCATCGCGCTGCGCCAGACGCCCACGCACAGACCGACCCAGACGCGCCGTCGCACGACGACATCCTCGCGCGCATCGCAGCGCTTGGTGCGAAGAACCTGCAGCTGAGCGCGGACATTGAGTTGCTCAAGCGCAGCTTTGTGCTGCGGCAAGCCGAGACGAACCAGTTGCTCGTCGGTATCAACGCATTGGACAACGTCGAGCACGACATGTCGGACTTGCAGCGCGAGTACCGCGCATGTGTGCGGAACAACGTCGCGCTGATCCAAGACGCACTGCGGCGCATTGCGTACTGCGCCGCGCAAGTCAACGCGCTGTCAGCTGGCGAGAGCGTCACTGCGTCGCAGCTCGAGAACGTCTGGACCGAGTGCAGTCGCGAAATGGACGGCTTGCTGCTCAAGCTCGAAGACGTCGACGCCGAGCAGCAAGGCCAGCAAGTGCGCGCAGACGTGCAGAGCGTCTCGGCGCTCGACGAGATCCAGCGCAATCGCGACGAGATCGAGCAGCTCAAGCACGAGCTCGAGTCGTTTCGACAAGAGAGCAGTCTTGCGTTGGATACCGGTCAAGTACCGGTATCTACATACGCGACTCGCAACGTCCACATGGCCAGCGTGAGCGACGAAGGTAGCGACCGTGGTCCAGAGCACGCGCTGGTCGTGCGCATTGAGCGCTTCTCGTCGCAGCTCGAAGACATGCGCAACGAAATGGCGATGCTCAAGCAGTTCCTCTTGCAAGAGAGCAGTGCGAGTCGCAGTGGCGTCGAGAGAGTCCTTGCGCGGCACCTCCGGGACTTCCAGGACGCGCAGGACGACGAGTCGAAGCGGCTGCAAGACGAAATGGACGAGCTCCGGTCCGAGCTCTGCGACGTCTTGAAAGAGATGCACTTGCTCAAAGAGCGCACGCGGTACTTGCGTCCGGACTGCGCCAAGCGGCCCACGACGCAGCGGCGTCGGCGCGAGCAGCAGCTTGGCCACGCGAGTGACAATGCTGGAGCGAACCCCAGTGGCCTGACACCGTCTCCTCCCACCCACGACCTCTGCTCGACGTGCTCGAGCTTCTTGAGCAGCGGGTACGCGCCGCGCCACACCGTAGACAACCGCGCACAGTCGGCGCCAGTGAACCAACAGCGCACGCGCTGCTCGCGGTCGCACTGCGGCCATCCGCACCAGTGTCAGTACCACTACCCGATCCCATCCGACGCCGTGCGCATGGACCAGCGCGACTACACGTACGCCCACGGCACGAGCAGCCCGAGTCAGCAGCAGCAGCGTCCGAGTCCTGCGAGTTCGCGGAGCTCAAGTCCGCGCCGACCTAGCGACGCTGTGCTCCAAGTCCTACAGCAGCACAACGCAAGCGCCGCGCAGCAGCAGCAGACGACGACGACGCAGCTGCCGCTCGGCGCACAGTCGTGTCCGAGTCCGCACTTTTCGTCGCGGTCGTCGAGCATCTCGGGGCGTCTCAGCGTGAATCGCGGTGCGTCTTGCGTCCGTCGCGCCGACCGCCTGTGGCCGACCGAGTCTCTTGGTGATCTGACCCTGTTGGCGCGATGTCTGTGGCAGACGAGAATGGCGAACCGCTGCGTGGAGAAGAGGTCGAGCGCCGCTTGCTCGAGCAGCATCGGCTGTTCTGGATCAAAGAAGGCGCAGGCGAGCCCAAGTGACGCAGCTTTGCATCTTGAACGAGCAGCAGGACAGCGTCGGTTGATCCGATCCTATCTATCGATCGATCGATCGTATCTAGTGCGCTCTGTGTGGTTGCTGGTGGCGTGGCCACCACTCGACTGGCGCTGCGAGCTCAGTGCGAGCAGCTCCATCCGACTCAGTGCCCTGGATGGAAGTACGTACAACGACAGACAGACAGACAGAGACACACGCAGGTACACTCACAAGACGCACGTGTTGGGTTGCGCCATCATGGACTCACGCAGTCTGCGTCGGCGCGACGACATTGTCAACGCCGCGGACAGTCGCACTCGCGCCACTCTCATCGTCGTCTTCGTCGTCGCTGTAGTCGATCGTAAAGACGCCGACAAACGACTTCTTGCGCTCGCGCGGCGACACTTGCGCCTCGAGCTTTGCTTGCAGCGCTGCCAAGTCGGCACTCTCGTCACCGGCAGCCACTTCGCCAAATAGCTCGTCGTGCGGCTGCTTCTCCTCCAAGTCGTCCGTCGCACTCGAGCCGCGGTCGCTCCCGCCGTCATCGACAGTCGCAGTCTCGGACGACGACCCCGAGTCGTGCTGCGGGTGGTCGTGCCCAATCACAGCCGCTGCGGCTGCGCTCGACGACGACGACGACGACGTTCGGCGGCCCCACTGGAGCTTTGGCATCTTCACGTCCGCGAACTTTGTGCGCATGTTCGAGATCGAGGACCGCGAGAGCGTGAGCGACATGCGGTTCCCCGACCCGGACGCGAGCTGCGTCAGCGACGCCATGCTGCTCGTGCTCGGGCGGTTGTTGTGCAAACTGCTCGTGGAGACAATGCTCGCGTCGCCTTCGCCGCCGTTCACGGGCAAGTCGGTCGTCGTTGGCATCGCGCTCTTCTTCTTGCGGCGAAAGAGCAGACTCTGTTGCTGCTGCTGCTGCTTGAGCTTGAGTGGATCTTCGCCAGTGCGCAAGATCGTGTCGTACCGGCAGTAGTGGCACTCGCTCGCAACGTGGTTCAGCAGCTCGTGCGGCGAGCACGCTGGCGCGTCGCGCATGAACGCGTGCCACGACGCGTAGCCGCCGTCGAGGCAGCTCACGAACCGGAAGCCGCGCTTCTGGAAGAACAGCGCCGCGCGGTTCAGTGCGTCGGCGTCCAGTCGCACGGCGTCGCGGACGCTCGTCTTGACTTCGTCGGTCGTTGTGAGCTCGGGTGGAACACCGACGCCGTGGCCAACGAGCACAATGTGGACTTGCGACTGCAGCGCGTCGAGCGCCGCCATGTTCTTGGCAATCAAGTCCGGGGAGTCAAAGACCGACGGGTCGAGCGTGTACGCGGCGGGGATGCGGCCGCTCTTGAGGTCCTCGGAGCTCCGGAGACCGCGGCAGTCGACGACAAAGTAGTGGAGACCACTCGAACTGCTAGCGCTACTGGCTCCAGTCCGCTCGCCCATGACTTGACTCGCGACTTCGTCGACGCTGATCGAGAGCGCAAACAGCGTCGGCGCCGGGTCGTGCTTCTCCGCTGGGTGCTCCCACTGCGTCGTGCCCGTCTGCGTGTGGTACCAGAAGATCTTGCCAGCGATCGAGCGCGACTCTTTCTTCACCCACTGCGTCATGTCCACGGGCTCGCGCTTGTCACTCGAAGGCGGCGCTGGCGTCCCAGACGACACGACGCCAAATGCAATGTCGGCCGCACGGCGCGAGGCACTCAGTGCCACGTGCGCGCCATTCGCGCTCGCGTCCTCTCGTAGCGCGCACGTGTAGCTCCGCGGCGTGCGACTACGCAGGCGTGACGCAAAGAGACAGAGGAACTGCACGTGCGCAGGCTCAGCTTGGGCGTCGCACACACGCGCAACGAGCGTCTCGAGCGTCGTGGTCACGTCTGCGGCGCTTGTGCTCGCGACGAGCGCGTCTTTTGCGTCCACGAGCATCGCAACGAGGACAAAGAGACTCACGCGCGGGTCGCCTGTGAGCAGGATCTGGTCCACGACGTACGTGTACACGTGCGGCGCGAGCGTCTCGTAGAGCGCGCCGGTGAAGAAGCTCGCGGGAATGATCTGCCCGGGCGTGCTCCACGCATTGCCGCACCACTGCGCAAGGACGTGTGCGAGCTGCGGGTCGTGGTAGCTCACGAGCTGCTCGACGACGACCTGGCGCTCCATCTCGAGCGCTGAGCGCTTCAGTGTCTTGGCGCCGTCCACTGCCGCGTCTGCTGGACCGGTAGCTGTCGCCTCTGCGGCGCCAGCGGCGTCACTAGGACGCTCAGGTCCCAACGTCCCAGCTCCCATCAACGTGTCATCGGCTGTGATGAGGTGCGGGAGGTAGCTCGCGCAGTACTGGTAGAAGCAGTCGTAGATCGTCGGCAGCGGCAGCTGGAGCAAGAAGAACGGCGCGACGACGCGCGCCATGCCGCTCGTGTACGCGACCGACTTGGTCGTGAGGAACCACACGAGGAGGATCTCGAGCTCGCGCTGGATGCGCACCTGCGCGTCGCTCTCGCTGTCTGGCCCTTGTGACGCCGCAGCTAGCAATGCGCTCACGTCGCAGCACTCTTGCACAAGCAGCGGGTCGCGCGGGAGCTTCTCGAGACGCAGGATCATGCGGTCAAAGTCCTGCGCCGAGGACCCGTGCTGGTTGCGCTTGTAGACGTTCAAGAGCACTTGCCAGATCTCGCCGCGCAGTGCCGCGCACGACGGTGGGAGACTCGCGTGGACGCTCGAGAGCACGCAGTTCTTGACTTCCTCGACGCCCGGGCGGCGCGTAACCGCGCGCGGCGCAGCGCCTGTGCTGCTGTTGAGCGCAGACGGCGACGAGAAGAGCTGGTGGATGTCCGCAGCGAGTGCGTCGCGCTCCTGCGCGCTCTTGGCCGCCCATACGCGCAGTGCGCGGCGGCGCAAAATCGTCTCGAGTGCGCGCGCACGCGCAGCGGTGGTCTTTGCAGCGAGGTCGTCGGCCATGACGCACACACAGACGCTTGTTCTTCGGTCTGTCGTCGTCGTCGTCGTCGAGCACGCTCGTGTCGATTGCAGTCAGCTAAAATGCCCACGCACTTGTTTTGTGTGAGGGAGTTGCAGTAGTGAGAAAAACAAGGTATCCAGTGACTTGGTTTCAGTATGGACGAGCTGCGAAGTTCCAATTTGTCAGGCGCCAGAAAAAGTCGGTCTCTACGTCCTCACTCGATTACAAGCCTCTTGCTGCACTGTGCTGACTCGATCAAGTGCGATTCGTCGAAAGGCAGCGCGCGTGATGTGGCCCACTTGAAACTCCATGTGTCCACCTTGTGAAGACAATCGAGAGCTGGCGCCAGTCGTCTTTCGGCTTCAGTGCCATCAGACAAAGACTTTGATGCCGTGCCACTCGTGTTCGCTGCTGAGCTGTTGATGATGCTGCGTCCTCACTCTCCAAGCGTACGAGGAACGAAACGTCACAGAGAGCAGCAGCTTCGCTGATACAAGACACCATCGCGAAAGCAATGCTATGGGATTGATAGATGCATGAAAGCGGCGCCACGGCACGCAGGGTGTGAGCGTGACTACGGCTTCTCCTCGGTCGCAGGCGCAGTCGCAGCAGCGCTGTCTGCTGATGCGGCTTGTGCATCCGTGTCGGCAGGCGGCAAGTCCTTCGTGAGGAACCGCGTGACGATCGACGGGATGTGGTCAAAGCCCTGGCACTCGCGCTCGCTTGGACGCGGACGGCGGGCGTTCACGATGTACGTGTCGAGGAAGTCGTGCAAGTGCTTCTCCAGCTTGTCTTTGGACATCGCCAGGCGGGAGAACGCGCCAGGGAGGTCCGTCGACTGATAGATCGGGCAGTACGTGCAGCCTTTGCGGCCGTGCTTCTTGCTCCAGTGCTCCACGACGTGATGGAGCTCCTTGAACTCTTTGAACGTGCGCTGGATCTGGAAGCTCGTCCTCTCGGCGTCGCTCTTCTTGTCGTTCGGGTCGAGGACGAACACGTTGACCACGTAGCTCGCGTCGCCCTTTGTGTCTTTCACGGTGTCGGCGACCTCGATGTGTGCGATGGTCGAGAGGAACGCGAGGCACTGCATGATGCGGTCCGAGATCTCGGGAGCGCCCGTGCGCTCGAGCTTCTCGCGCTCACGGAACTCGTCGGCAACGGTGTTCGCGCGCGACGCAAGGTAAGGCTCGAACCCGCTCATGCTTGGTGTGATGTGATGGGTGGTGGTGGTTGTGAGGAGGAGGAGGCTGGTCTAGGAGCGAGCTCGCAAATGATGGAATGAGCAGTAGGTGGCACGATGCGAGGGCAGAGCGAGCGAGATGCAGGGACCGCGGCAAGCACACGACGCGCTTGTGAGAAAAGGATCGCGCCACACGCTCGTGCAGACTCAGGGACCGCAATTGCTCGCTCGATGGACGCACCACCACCCAGTACGTATTGCCTCAAACACCAGTACTGCTTGATCTCTCTGCGTACCTGTCACACTCATGGCTGCCTGCCTGCCTTGTCGTGGACTTGGAGCCACTTGTACCTGGAATCGCGTTAGTCGACGACTCCTGCTCGCGCAGGTGGGGGCGACTTAGCCAAACGTGCGTCAGCACAGAATCGAGATCAGGATCAGACGACAACGATGTTGCAGCTCGTTGACCGACGCGCCAGACTCGCCTCCTCCTGCTGCTGCGTGTGGACCACCTGGATTTTCTTGGACCCTGAGAAAATCCAGCGCGAAGGCGTCGCGTCTGTGGTGCACGAGTCTGCTTGCTGCGATCAACAGCTCGCATCTGGTGTCGACTTGCCTCTCCACGAAGGAACTCGAGCACTTGCTCGCTTCACCCAGTGTTGGTATACAATAGAGCACAGCTATCGCTGGCGCGAGCAACGCGACGCTCGTCAGGACTCGCAGTGACCGCGTGCAAGCGCATCAGGAGAGCACTGGAGCAGCAATGGCGCACTGCGGCACGCAGACTTGAGCGTGCTGAGTTGGTCTTTGAGTCGGATGCTAGTCGCGAGTGATCGTGTTTATTGCACCCGATTCAACTCCATCTGATATCCGGACAGAAGCCATTTTCGATACCAATCATGTATACCAGACACCAGGAATCAAAACTATACGACCACTCGCGTCACAACTATGCCGTGCATCTGATCTTGAACTGTCCGAGAAAATCCAATCCAAATCAGAACAGCGTGGGACCTCGAACGACTCGCTAGCGAGACTTGGCTGCGCTCGACTCTCGAGTGCCCGAGAGAGAGAACACGCGAGCGAGTGAGCGTGCGGCTTGTTTGGCGACGAGCGATGTTGCGGTACGCGTCTTGCTATGCCCTTAGTGCAACAAGACGACCAAGCACATCGACGAATCTGCGCTCGCACCTGCGCTCGCACCTGCGCTTGCGCACTACGGAAGCGCTTCAAGGCGGGGCAGGCTTCACTGCTGTCGCGCTCACCGACTCACACTTTAATCCGCGCGCTGCTCGCCAAGCGCGCTCAGTTGCTCGCTCCACCAAGCTCTCCACACACAAACAAGCGCACAACATGCAGTCGATCGCCAAGAAGCTGCTGCTCGTGCTCGCAGCAGTTGCGCTCCTCATGGCGGTGACGCTCGCACAGCCAGACGCTCCGAGCAACTGCAGCTCTGGACAAAAGTCGTGCGGCACGTACAACAACGGGAGCGCCATGGCGTTCTGCTGCTGCGCTGGGACCGAGACCTGTCAGCTCGAAGCCGCGAGCTGCGGGTGTCTGAGTCGCGAAAAGAACCACAAAGGCACCATGACGTCGTCCACTTGGGCGGTGTTTGGGATCTTTGCAGCGCTCGTCGTCGCCATCGCTGCCTTTGCAGTCTTCTACTGCGCGAGGCGTCGCAAGAACCAGCGCGCCGCAGCACAGCAGTAAGCGATGCAGCAGCTCGTTAGGAGACAAGAGTTGTAACACTCCATTGGAACTTGCTGTTGACTGGGAAAGCGCTCAAGTGTGGCTCCTTTGTGACAATGCGGTCCTGGGATGCAGGAGCTGGCGTTGTTGTTGCTCTCGATGCATGTGCTTTCGATCGGAACTGGACTAGGAGCTGGTGCGTTTTCACGACGCAGTTCGAGCGCTCGAGCTCTTATGGAGGCGAAGAGAACGCATGATGCAAGAGACTGCTGTGCTGGATTCATCATGCGCTCGAAATTATTGGCGTGTAAGTATCTCGAATATCGCAATATAGACTCGCATGTCTTCTATACGCTATACATCGAACCAACTATACACTATACAGTGTATAGTTGGTTCACCGCGATCGTTTCAAAAGTCGCATGTTCGAAAAACGTGAGAAGTCGCGATCTTTTCAAACTTTGCAACAGGCACGCGACTCTCCAAACAGTCGAAAATCGCAACCGTTTGAAACATACTTTTGCGAATTCGCGAAACTCCAGAGTAACAGCCACACGCGATAGAACCGCTTTTTGTTGCCCATTTCAGCCAATCATCGCGCGATACATCGAGTAGAACCGCACCAATATTTGTCCAGGATGGCAGATTTGTCCAACTTTCGAGCCATTTCCTATTTGAACAAGGACCGTTTCTACGCAAACCAAATCCGGTTGTCCTCGTGACAACAGCAAATGGCTCGAAAACATGACGTATCTGCCGACCTGGACAAATAATGGTGCGTTTTTACGCAAACGATCGTTTCGAAACGAACGAAACGATCGTGAAAAAAACGATGCATATATCAAATTCGGTTGCGGTTCGAGTCCGTTGCAACATCGAGGTTCGACGATCGAGGATCGGCATTAAGTTCCAACAGGCTTTAGCATACAAATCGCAAGTCAATATGTGTCAGGTTGTGATTGGCGAATATTCGCACAATTTTTCAAACATTATATTGTGCGGATTCGAGAGGGTATTCGTTGTGCGCGACTTTTTTGATACTTTTTTTGAAGAGTCGCTTCCGAATTAGCTCAGTGCTAATCTGTCCCAAAAACAGTGCTATTCTGGTACCTGTAAAACGTAGACTGGCGCTCACTATGCTTTTGTAAAAGCATAGTGACAAAAACGCGGATACCGATTTCAAATATTGTAAAATGAAATTTATAATATATATATTTTGTGACGAAGAATGGAATGAAATAGTATTAATATATTTCGAATATATGAAACTTTATTGAGCCGTTGAAAAGCCGTTGGAGACTCGA
>JAASFT010000327.1:0-23213 GCA_023333885.1 Globisporangium parvum
CATTGTGTGCGTGTGTGTGCATGTGCATGTGCGTGGCGAGAGCAGGAGCAGGAGCGAGGTGGTTGGAATCGAGGTCTCTTGCTGGCGCCGTGTCTCTCCTACTGGTGATGCTGCTCACTGGCGCTGGTCCTCGTGATCGATGACCTCGTCTCGCGCTCTGGATGTCGACGTCCAGGACGCCGAGGTTCTAGCTCTGCCGCGTTCGTGCTGGCGTTGAGCTGAGCGATCCTCCTCCTCTGCTCTGGCGTCATGCGAGGTGTGCGAGAGCGTTCGCATGTGAGTACAGATCGCTCCGTGGCGGCTGCGAAGACTTGGCAATGGGCTCCATCGAGAGGCGTCATGTGGGGTCGTGATACGCTCAGCGCCTCTCGTCCATGCGCTTGCAGTCGTCGCGAAAGCAGCGATTGTCCACTTGCTCTTCGTCCACGGTGATCGCCCAGGACGTGGCGGCGAACCGCGTGTCGTCGTCGTCGTCAGCACCGCTCCCGCCCCAAGCGCTGGCTTTCAGTCCCAACATTCGAGCGCCGGCAGTCTCGTAGCTAATGGAGACTGTCCTGTCTATGGCGCGGCGCGAAGCCACGACCGCGCGCAGGAGTGGACCATCCGCGGCCAAGGCGTCACGCGTGCCCACCCACACATGCAGACGCGGTCGCAGGCAGCGCCACATGCGCCACATCCCGAGCGGTCTCCCGTTCTCGACGGTCCGACGCGCGTGCGCTCGCATTCGTAAGAAGCTGCCGCGAGCGCCGCCGCTCAGCAGCACTAGCAGCACTAGCAGCGCACCAGCACGTCTGCCGTCGCATTGCGCCACGCGCCGAGCCGGTTCTGCATCACCGCTCGCGTTGCATTGCGGTGGGAGCGCACACACACGCACACAGCACCGATGGACACTGCGAGCACAACGTCCGGACCGCAGTTCGTCGGCGAGATCGGCGTGCGCGGCGAGCTGCACATCGCAGTCGACAAGGCCGAGTACAGCGCCGGCGACACGATCACAGGGCGTCTCACTGTGACTGTGAGCGAAGCGATCCAGTGCGACAGTGCGTTGTCCGTCGACTGCCATCGCCCGTAGCTCTCTCTCGCCTCGTGCGTCGACGCTGCCATCTCACGCGCTGCTGTCTGTCCTGTATGTACCTCGATGCCTCTAGCGCTGTCGCTCATGATCGTAGGCGAAGAGACGGCGCAGTGGACGGAGCACGGCGACCACCACTCGCGCTACGAGGCGTTCCTGCAGCACGAAGTCCTCGCGCGCGTGCTCCCGAGTCCGTGTCACCCGGGCGAGTACCTCTACCCGTTCCAGTACGCACTGCCGCACGGCGTCCCAGGCGTCCTCGACGCCGACTCGCTCGACGGCGACGCGCTCGATGCGCTCCACGCAACGATCAAGTACACGCTCAAGGCGTCGATCAAAGTCGAAGGCCGCTTCGTCTCGGACCTCGAGGCGTCGCACGCGCTCGTCGTGCGTGACGTCCCCGCACCCGGTCGCTCGCTCCGACTGCCGCCTGCGCTCCTGCCGGCGCAGAGCATTGAGCGCACGGTCTCGAAGCGCGTGCGGCTCTTTGGCTGCCTCAGTCGCGGGACGTGCCACGTCGCGGCGTCGCTCAAGCACAACGTCCTCGCACTCGGCGACACCGTGCGCGTCGACGTCTTTGTGAACAACCACACGTCGGCGCTTGCGATCCAGAGCGTCAAGTGCCGCTTGTACCAGGACGTCACGCTCGCGGATCCCCGCGGCAGTAGCGGCAGCGGTCCGGTCTGTTCGCGGCCACTGCTCCAAGTCAAGTGCGCCGGTCCGAGCTCGGGCGAGCTCCTCGAGCGCCCGATCGACTTGGTCTTGGCTGGCAAGCTCCGGTTCCCGAGCACAAGCGGCCGCTTCCTCGCCTGCTCCTACCGCATTCGCGTCGAGTGCGAGCTCCGGTTCGCACCGCCGATCGCGATCGACATGCCCGTGACGATCGTGCCAGCGCAAGGACCGCTGCAGCCGCTGCCAGTCGTGCGTGCGCCGTCGTCGTCTGCTGCGTCGGCAACGAGCGCTCGTGCGACTGCCGCGGCGTACGCTGCGCAGCAAGCGACGCCAGTCGCTCCAGCAGGACGGACGCGAGGGAGCTCGGCGCGGCCGCCACCGCCGCCGCTTCCGTCCACAGGACCGCCGTCGCGTCCAGCGTCCGCATCGTCCTCTGCGTCAACGGCGTCGTCGTCGCAGCCGTTTGCGCACTTGGTCGCGCCGCCACCGGTGCACCCGCAGATCGACCTCATGGCATGAGCGCTCGTGCATGCAACGCACTGCTGCTGCTGCTCGCTCGCTCGCGCTCTCGTTCCTATCTATCAAGCAGCAGCAGCAGACACTCGACCCCCCCCCTTCATCTCATAAGCTATGAACCACCTCTCGTTCGCTGTCGGTCTTGTCGTTGGCTTGAGACGCTCGCGCTTGTGCTCGTCACATGTGAACGGACCCTGTGGGCAGACGGCGTCAGCGAGCCAAGTACGTACAAGCGATCGCAAAGGCGCTGCGGAGTGTATTACGCTCAAGAGAGCGAGCGAGCGCGTCCAAGACACGGGAGGCGCCGACGCGGGCAGGCGCGCGCGTGCGAGCGCTTACATCCCTGCGCTGCCTGCGCCGCTGCTGCCGCTCTGGAGCTTGCGCGAGAGCTGCGCGACTTCGTGGTGAATGCGCTGGGCGTTCGAGTCGACCCACTGGAGCGAGTTGTGGTGCACGTTGAGCACTTTCATGATCTGCACCACGGGGTTGCTCTCGTCCGTCGCCTCGGCCTGCGCCTTGTTGAGCTTCGCGACCGTCTCTTTGAGCGTCGTCGACATGGCGTTGAGCTGCTCGTCCAAGTCCACGGAGAGCTGCAGCGTCTGCTCGCGCTCAATGTCAGCAGCCACTGGCATCTGGTCCTGCGCTTCGTACATCTTGTCGACACTGTTCTCGAGTTGCTGCAAGGATTCACACACAGAGTGCCATCGCGTGAGAAGCAGCCACACAAAGGTCTTCACACAGAGACTGCGCAGCAGACACACCTCGAGCGTCGACTTGAGCTCCATCTGGTACGCAAAGATCGTGTCGAGGTTCGTGTCGAGCTCTTTCTGGGCCACTTGGATGCGCCGCACGTCGCTCGCAATGTCCCCGAGCTTCTTCTGGCTCTCCATCAAGTCGCTGTCCCAGAGACTCACTGTCTCCATCCCCACATTCGTTCCAGTCAGTCACTGTCGAAAAAGAACAAAGAACACCATCGCGCTCGTACCTTTCACAGCTTCCGTCGTGAACGTGTCTGCGTTCTTCTCAAGCTGCTCGCTCCACATGTTGATGATGTCCTGGTCGTCACAGAAAGAGTGCGTCAGTCGCAAGAACACCCGACACGTGCACAGCAAGCAGTCGTAGCCGGTGACAGTACCTCGATCGTCTTGCCCATGTACTCGGCTGGCGGCTGCTCCGTTGGCGTCGGCGCTGCGCTCAATGCGCTCGTCGTACTCGTGGCTGGCGCAGTCGTCGTCGATGAGGATGCGAGCGCAGACGAGGTCGTCGTCGATGCTGTCGCACTGCTGCTCGTGCTGCTGCTGCCACCGAACGAGAACGACGACGTTGCTGACGCTGCTGGCGCGGCAGTCGCAGTCGCTGTGCTCTTGCTCGCATCTGTGGCTGCGCTGCTTGTGCTCCCGAACGAAAAGCCCGACGTCGTCGTCGACGACGCAGCGGTCGGCGCGTCCGGTTTGCTGCCGCCAAAGCCAAACGTCATCGCCGACGCTGGCTTCGCAGCCGCGCCACTGGCGTCGTCTGGTTTGCTCGCGCCAAACGAAAAGCCCGAGGTCGCAGGCGCTGCAGCTACCGTCGGTGTGCTCGCGCTGCTGTCGGCTGCTGTGCTGCTGCTGCTGCTGCCAAACGAAAAGCCCGACGTCGCTGGCTTGCTCGCATCGGCGGCAGTCGAGCCGAGCGAGAACGCAGGCGGCGCTGCCTTGGCGCCAGTGGCGCTCGCGCCAAGTGAGAAGCTGCTCGGCGCAGTAGTCGTAGTCGCGGCAGGTGCTGCAGTCGTAGACGCACCGAATGAGAACCCGCCCGTGCTCGTCGATGCGACTGGAGCGGTTGCAGTGGCGGCTGGCGCGCTGGCGCCAAACGAGAACCCGCCCGTGTTCGTCGACGCGACAGGGGCGGCTGGTGTGGCTGCGGCGGCTGGTGCCGTGCTGCCAAACGAGAACCCGCCCGTGGATGGCGCAGCAGTAGCGCCAGTCGAGCTCCCGCTGCTAGCGCCGAATGAAAATCCGCCAGTAGTCGAGCTCGACGTCGTTGACGGCGCCGCGGCCGTGCTGCCAAACGAGAAGCCGCCGCCAGTCGAGGACGCCGCTGGCGCAGTCGTCGCGGCGCCAGTGCTGCCGAACGAGAAGCCGCCCGTGCTGCTGCCGCCCGTGCTAGTTGAGCCGAACGAGAACGACATGCTGTCTGTCTGTCTATCTAATAGGGCGAGAGGGTCGTGGAGCAAGGAGCGCGGGCTGCGAGCGAGACGTGACGCTTGCTGCTGCTGCTGCTACTGCTTCTCGTTGCGGCTCGTGTGTGTGTTGCGAGCAATCCGCGCCAGACCTTTCCGTCACTTGGTTTTAGTATGATCACGCACGATGGCTCGAAAACAACCTAGTTCTGCGAGCAGTCGATAAAGTACGATATTGCACTGTGCGCACACATAGCGAATGCAAGTCACCAGGACGAGCACGAGTCCTAGAGCACTCTGAGCACTCTGAGCACGAGCGCGCTTCGACCTTCGTCTCGACCACACGGACGCTCGCACTGCGCGTCTTGGCCGCTCAATGTCGACGCGCTCGGCGTCAGGTAGAGTGCGTCGACAGCCTCGTGCTCGCTTGTGCCAGTGTCGTCGCGTGCGGCGTGGCGTTGCTGACATCGACACTTGGGTCGCTCGCGAGCAGCAAGTCCGGGATGCATTGGCGATCGAAGCGCGTACCATCGTGTAGTGGCGCCTCGGTATCGGACTGAGAGCCACCGTTGTTTGCTTCGTGGACCAGGCGCTGCGCTGCGATCGCCACACTTGCCATCGCGACGAGTTTCCAATCGACTTCATCACACGTCGGCGCAAGATAGAAGACCTCGACTTGGTCCTCGGTGCGAACTCGCTCTAGCTTGGAGCTCGCTTCCAATACGCGCACACCCACTAGCTAGCTTGCTTACAAAGGGAGATCTGCGTGTGCTACTGCGAGAGCGCAATGACGAGCGCACTTGCTGATCCCAGCAGTTCGTGGACTTGGGATCGCCGAACCATAGAGCGAGCGCCGAGTAGAGCGTCTCATTTCAACAACCCGGACATGCGCTGCTCGTCCATAGAGGCAACGCAACAGCTTCGTGACGACAGCGCTCGAGTCTTGCTTGGCAGTGACGTGGCGTGGCGTCCCGACATCGCTCCTCGTTGCGTCCACACTCCAAGCTCCAGAAGGTCGAATACGTGAGAATGCGAGAACGGGAGGCGTCGTGGGCGGTGTTGTGGTGTGGCTGTGGCTAGCAGTGCTCTTCTCGCCAGCTCCGAGGCTTGCAGCGAAGCGAGGTACACTCGGTGCGAGGTGCCGGTGCGAGGTCGCCTGCTTGTGCGAGCACTTTGGTCAAATCGCAGCATAGGCTTAATTTTTGTATGTCGATAGGGAAACCACGGAGTTCAGCATGAGATTCGTGCACTTCAGAGCCTCAAATCTTCAACAAGCATGACGAAGTGAGCGCTTCTTCGTCAGTCGTGATCGAGACGCAGACGCACAAGCAGCAGCAGCAACGATGGGGAGACTCGCGGCGGCGCTCGGAGTCCGCGTCAAGGGCGACGTGCGCATCGAGCTGCTCAAGGACGCGTACGTCGCGGGCGAGATGCTCCAAGGCGTCGTCCACGTGCGCGTGCGCAAGCCCATTGTCGCGAGCGGTGCGTACATGCACCGCGATGTGCGATGCCATGCTCCACTTCGACTCACGAGCATGTCCACGCTCTCGCGCCTATCTATCAGCGCTCGTGGTGTTCCTCGTTGGCGAAGAGCTCGTGCGCTGGAAGGAGAGCAGACGCAGCGGCCGTGAGAACTCGCGCCGCAAGAAGCACACGCACACTGTGCTCAACAAGAAGGTGCGGCTCGCTCCGATCTGCCACTACGTCTGTTGATCGGCTCGTAGCATGACATGTCACTCGGCGCCTCGCGTGCTCTCCTAGATCCTGCTCGCGACGCTGCCGGCGCAGTACGAACCAGGCGACTACGTGTACCCGTTCCAGTGCGAGCTGCCAGCGACGCTCCCAGGCGTTCTCGCACTCAAGCGCCTCAACTTCTTCCGCGACCCGTCGAGCCTGCTCGCGCGCGTGCAGTACATGCTCCGAGTCCAGCTCGACGTGAACGGCTTCTTCGTCGCCGACCTGTCCGACGAGCTCGCGAATGTCCAGATCCACGCCCTGCCGCCCGAGCCGCCGTACACGAGTCTCCGTAGCGCGAGCGCGAAGACGGTCACGCTCTTGACGCTCTTCGACATGGGGCAATGCGACATGGCGGTCGTACTGCGGTCGAGCGTGCTCGCGCTCGGCGACCGCGCGCACGTCCGAGCAAACATCCGGAATCGCTCGCGCCGGCACGTCCGCGCGCTCGCACTGCAGCTCATCCAGGTGCTGACGCTCATTGGGAAAGAGACTGCGCCGCTGTGCAACGTCATGTGCGACGCAACGTACCGCCGACGCATTCGCGCTGGGAGTGAAGCGATGAACGAAGAGCTGGAGGTCGCAGTCTCTGGCCCAGCGTCGAGTGCGCGCGACCGACGAGCAGCCAGCGATGCCGTCGTGCCGAGCACCGTATCCGAGACGCTGTTCGCAGTGCGCTACGTGCTGCGGCTCGAGTGCCGCTTTGCGTTCTGTCAGAGCGTCGGCGTCGAGTTCCCGGTCACGTTGCTCCATCCAAATGGCGTCGATAGCAGCAGGTGTGGCGACGCCATCGTGTCCATGGCCGACGTGCCAGTCGCGACGCCAGTGATGTGAAGAAGTGAGCGAGTATGAGGCCGACCACGTGTCGTCATTGACATCATCTTGCTCCGGCCTCGCCTTGTTCATGAACCGTTGCAGACCTGCTGGCGTTCTACAGACGCGAGTGAAGACGTCTAGCGAGGGGATGACCTTGGACAACAGTAGCAGTCGAAGCAGCATCAGTAGAGCGCGCGATGTCTTGTTTGGAGCGCGTCAACGCGAACAGATCTAGCGAGCCGAGTACTCGATGGCCGCGCTGGAGCACTGTGCGACTCCCCGCGTGCGACGCGACTGAAGCCTGACGATCTTCCGGCCTTTGTCGCGTTCGATTGAGATCGATCGAGGACTCGATGCTGCCAGACACACTCGCACTCGCGAATCTGCCCCCATCGCTCAGATCCATCGCCACTCGGTTCGCTATCACGCTCAAGTGCCAACCAGCTACGAAGATGTTGTCTCCTTCGGTCATGGCGCTCGCTGCTGCTGCTGCTTTGGTCGCCTCGGTTGCTGCTGTGGACAACTGCTCGACGACTAGTGTGCGCGACATCCTCATTGACACGAGCGAAGCCGTCGTGCTAGGTCAATCCCCAAGTCTCCAACGCACCAGCAACGTGCGTCAACATTTCGACAAGGTAGATTACACTCGATGCCGTTGGCAAGAAGAGAGCTCTGACCTCGGAGGTGTGCACCAAGAGATTGCACAGCGAGGGCTGCTTGAGGTCGAGGTCGAGGTCGAGGTCGAGGTCGTTGTGGTTCGAGCAAGTGCAGAAACCTGACTTCGTTCTAGAAATCAGGACGTAAATCGTTTGGGAAAATGTCGTTCAAAATAAAAATCCACTTGAAACTAGCAAAACGTATGTGGTACGATTCTTTCTAGTTGCGACTCGCGACAAGTGGAAATCAGCAGACCGAGTACTGAAAGGATACCTGCCGCTCGTTCGAGCCCGCACGACACGCATCGCGAGCGGATTGCTCTACCCCATGCCGAGCGCGCTGTCATCGAGCGTCAACACGCGCTTGTGCGTGCGAACTGTACATCGCGCTGGCTCGGTCGAGTGACTGACTACCACACTCACCAATCTGCCGCTCATCGCCCAGATCCTTCGTCGCCCCACTCTTCTAGCCATGAAGACGTCTGCCGTGCTCGCTGCCGTCGCTGCCACTGCGTCGCTCTCGTCGGTCGCTGCGATCGACAAATGCAGTGCGAGCAACCTCTTAGGCTTTATCCGGAATGAGGACTCCAAGGCGTGCGCACTCGAGACGAAGATCGCCTGGGCACCATACCGCGTCTACAACGAGACCGAGATCGCTGCGTACTGCGCCACCCGATCGTGCGTGGCATTCCTCGCAACGCTGCCGTCGCTCAACCCGACCGAGTGTATCCTTCCAGGCGGCTCCGGCCCGCGTCTCTACGCAGACTTGCTTGACAAAGTCGCAGCTTGCTCCGGTGGGAGTATCCCGACGTTGGCGCCAACGACTGCGCCAACGACTGCGCCAACGACTGCGCCAACAACGGCACCTCCGACGACTGCGCCGACCAAGACCCCAGAGCCAACGATTCCAGTGAAGCCGTCGTGCTAGATCTACGAAACTCGATCAGCTGATGGCTCTCACAAGTGCGAAGTTTCGAGTTCTGGAGAACGAATCACTGGACCAAACCTCCTAGGCTTCCATCACGACTTCATCTTCCGACGACTTGCACTCTCTCGTTCTTGACGCCTCGCAGCGCACGACCGCACAAGCGCTGCGCTTCGAGGAGTTCGCGATTGCTCTCTCTCTCTCTCTGATGAACAAGTGCGTTCGCTTCGAACTCGCGAGTCGTGTCGGCACATCCGAAACACTGGTGCTGATGGAGAAGGTGGAAGTGATCTTAGTAGGAATGATGGAAATAGACCCTCAACACTGTTCTGTTCTTCGCGAGGTACCTTGCACCAGAGCATTCCGAGACTCGAGACGCAAGACGCGCACACGTAGTAGGCTCTCGCGCAAGTGTCACCGAGGCAAGCGAAGCGAAGATGGAGCGTGTCTCAGAGGGCTCGGGCGTTGGCGTGAAAGGACGGATCTTCATCAAAGTCGACAAGGAGCAGTACGCTCCTGGCGACCTCGTCACCGGCACGGTCTTCGTCACAGTCGCCGAGCCGATCCAGTGCAAAGGTTTGTGCGTGTGTGATGACAGATGCGAAGATGCTTTGTGCCAGTGCTCCTGCGCATACCGATATGCTCGATGGGTATACGAATGCTGACTTGCGGTGCACCGACAGAGCTCGTGGTGATCATGAACGGCCGCGAGAGCGTGTCGTGGGACGAAAGCGAGAGCGCGACCACTGTGCCATTTGAGAAGGAGTTGCTACACTACAAGGTGCGCACGTCGTCTGCTTGAGCTGCTCACGTGCTATCTGTGGTGCCTCATTTGCGATGCTCACTCGTCCCTCTCTGGTTGATCGCACGTGCATGAGTCACCAGATCCCGCTGTGCGCTGCAAACAAGCACTACGATCTCGGTGACTACGAGTACCAGTTCACGTACCACCTCCCGTCTGCGCTCCCAGCGACGTTCAACGTCGAGAACGTGTACAGCGGTCCGCTCGAGCGTCTTCGTGTCGACGTTCGGTACGCAGCGACGGCGTGGTTCACGGTCGAAGGCGCATCGGTGTCGTACCTCGCAGCGACGCAGCCGTTTGTGCTCTACGTACCTGCTGCTGCAATGGCACCAGAGCGTCCAGTGTTCGAAACGCTCTCGGAGAACCTGCGCTTCCTCTGCTGCTTCAACCGCGGCGTCTGCGAGGTGCGCGCCACGAGCACGAAGAACATCCACATCGCAGGCGACGCGTTCCAGCTCCAGTACCAGGTCTGCAACCAGCAGTCAGCATGCGCGATCAGCTGGGTTCGCGTCGAGCTCGTTGAAGAGCTCACGCTCACAGACGTCGGTGAGCGCACGGGTATGAAAGTCCCGCGCGTGATCAGTTCGCAGCAGTTTCCAGGTGTGATCGCTGGCTACAGCTCCGAGCTGCAGAGCGTCGACTTCAAGCTTGCAACTACTGGTGCGAGTGCTGCAGCGCCGCTTACACCAGTGAACGCGACGACGACGAGCCAGCACTTTCGCGCGGCGCACGTTGTGCGCATCACGTGCAAGCCGTTTGGGTGTCGGAGCCTCGAGCTCGAGGTGTCGCTGCTCGTGCTGCATGCAGTCGCAGCGAAGGACGCGTTCTCGCTCGCGCTTGCAGGGACGACGGGGAGCAATAGCAGCAGCAGCAGCTGTGGCGGCGCACAGCAAGCATGAAGAGAGCGAGAGAGCAGATGCATTTCGGCAACAACAGCAGCCACGCAAGGCAATTGTGTGTGAAGCCATTGGGCTTCTGATGCCCATCAGATGGACCTCGCTTATATCACTATCACTCGACTCGTCCAATTGATGGCTCTCATTGCATCGCTCTCACAACAAGGCAGCAGCAGGCAACATGCGCAGCGCACTCTCGCACGGCGGACTGCGGCTCGCGCAGACGACGGTGACGCACTTTGGCGACCAGGGCGCGCTCGTCGTGAACCCGTCGGAGGACTACGACTACGAATACGTCCTCGATTGGTGCGTCCGCATGTGTGGCAGTGCCTAGAGAGAGTAATGGCGCGCGCACATCCATTGACAAATGGACGGTGCGCTTGTGGTGTATGTGTCTCTGCTACGCTGTTCTAGCAAGCCGACTGCTCACAATGGTCCGCTCGCGATCGCGCTCTCGAACCTCAAGGTGCAGCTCCGCAACCGCGAGACCCTGGCGCTCGAGACCGAGGTGCGTACTGTCAAGCTTGCTCGAACTGCGGCTCGAACCCACTCGCACGCACACTCATACTCGCCTGCCGCGCTGTGTCACCAACACCGCGTAGTTCCACGCACACAACAGCACGATCAACGAGATCTGGACGTCTGCGACAACGCCCTGGAGCATCGCAACGTGCTCGAGCGACGAGCTCGTCAAGTTCTGGGACCTCCGTGCGTCGTCGCGCTTGCCTGCGATGGCGATTCCAGTCGGCCACGAGGTCTGGAGCCTCGCAGTCGGGAACGACGACACGCTTCTGTCTGTTGGCACAGACGTGAAAGCCCACTTCTTTGACATGCGCACAGGCACCAAGGTACGTCGAACGCCTCTCCTAGTCCTAGGGCTTATCGTCGCCGCCATGTCCTGACACTGGACTGCGCTCCTACGCCTGCGATGGATCCAAGCTTGGCGAGTACGGCGAGAGCCACGTCGATGCCGTGACGAAGGTCCGGTTCCACCCGACGCAGCCGCACTTTGTCGTGACCGCGTCTGAAGACGGCGTCGTGTGTATGTTCGACACGCGCATCGCAGACGAAGACGACGCGATCGAGTCGGTTGTGTACGTCGAGAGCGCTGTCACGACGGTCGGTTTCTTTGGCGCGCAGATGGAGTACATCTACTGCCTCACGGGCTCCGAGACGCTCGATCTCTGGAACATCCACACAGCCGAGCGCCTGCACCACTACGCGACGATCCGCGACGACTGCAACGCCCACGGCATTGCGACCGACTACCTCATTGACTGCGTCTACGACGCGCACACCGCTGAGCTCTTCTTGCTCGCTGGCAACCACGACGGCGTTGCAAATGTCGTGAACGTTGCGCTCGACGGCAGTGCGCGCCTCGAGCACGCTGCGACGCTCGCAGGCGGCCACAAAGCGTGCATTCGCAGTGCGTACTTTGACCCGCAGATGCGCACGCTCTACACGGGCGGCGAAGACGCGCGGCTGTGCAAGTGGTCGTCTGCTGCTGCTGGGATGAGCGGCGGTGCAGCAGCAGTAGCAGCAACGTCCTCGACTGTCGGAGCTGGGAGCAGCAAGTCCAAGGCGGCGCACGACCCTGCAGGTTTGAAGAAAGCGCGCAAGTCGTCGCGGCCGTACTAGAGAGAGAGAGAGAGCATGAGCGAGCGAAAGAGGGTCAATCCATTGATGCATCCACACACTCAACGCCTGGCACTCCATGGTCTTGAGTCGACCCACTTGCCTCTGGATGCACGCTGCAGCAAGGCAACGTATAACGTATAACGTATAGAGCCTCGTCCCAAGTCGCCTGGTTTTGTCACTATCTCTTACTGGAACGATGCAAATGGATACACAGATCTCCGACAAAGTACGCGTGGCTGGAGAGCTTACAGTCACTTGGTTTGACAAAGTATACTTTAAACAAGTTACTGCACGACACATCACTACGTAATCATCGCAAAAGTGGATACACAAACAAGTTGAAACGGACGTGTTGGCGAGCGAGCGTCGGCTCTCATCGCGACTGCACAGACTCGGACTCCAGCGCAAGGTCACAAGGTCACAGACGCAGCAGCAGACACCACACGACACACGCACGCAAGAGCAAGGGCACACGCGCGATGTCGGTCATTATCAAGAAAGTGACGGACTTTTACAAGAAAGACGAGTGCAGCAAGTACTACAAGCTCGGCAAGACCCTCGGCACGTACGTTGCATGTCTGTGTGTGTGTGTTCATCAGTGTTCACTGTGGAGATCGACGCACTCATGCTCACGCTCTCGCTCTCGCTTGCTCGACTGCTCATGCAACAGTGGGAGCTTTGCGACTGTCAAGAGCGCGATCAGCAAAGCCGACAACTCGCGCTGGGCAGTCAAGTGCATTGACAAGGCGAGCTTGACGGCGGAAGACGAAGAGGCGCTGCGCGTCGAAGTCGAAGTGCTTCAGCTCGTGCAGCATGCAAACATTGTGCGCTTGCGCAAGGTGTTTGACTGCCAGAAGACGTTCTACATGGTCATGGAGGAGATGAGCGGCGGCGAGCTCTTCGATCGCATCGTCGAGAAGGAGAAGTACTCGGAGAAAGAGGCGAGCAGCGTCGTGAAGAAGCTCGCAGCCGCGCTGCTCTATTGCCACGAGAAGGGCATTGCGCATCGCGACCTCAAGCCCGAGAACTTGCTCTATCAGTCCACGGAGGAGGACGCAGAGATCAAGATCGCGGACTTTGGTCTCGCGAAGCTCGTGAAAGGCGACTCGCTCATGCAGACTGCATGCGGCACTCCGGGCTACGTCGCACCGGAGATCCTCGAGGGGCGTCCGTATGGCGCAGAAGTCGACCTCTGGAGTCTCGGCGTCATCACGTACATCCTGTACGTTGCCGTGTGCTTGGCTGTCGATTTGGTGGAGACGTGTGCCGGTTGTGGCTCCTCATCCTGACCTGGTGCGTGTTCTCATAGACTCTGCGGCTTCCCGCCGTTCTACGACGAGAACAACGCGGCGCTGTTTGCGTCGATCAAGTCCGGGATCTTTGACTTTCCGTCGCCGTACTGGGACTGCGTGTCGACGACTGCGAAGGACCTCATCTCGCGCTTGCTCGTCGTGGACCCGAAGAAGCGCTTCACGGCGCAGAACGTGCTCGACCACCCGTGGATCTCGGTACGACCTTCCACTTGCTTGAGTTGCGTGGTGCTTGCTTGTTCGCACTTGCACTTGCAAGCAACTCGCTCATGCGACTTGGTTGTTTGGTATACGTCGACTTGTCTGGGCTGACAACGCCTAGGACGTCCACAACGTGAGCGACGAAGCGCTGCCGCACTTCACGGCCGAGATGAAGCGCTACAACGCACGTCGGCGCTTCCGCGCCGGCATCATGGCCGCCAAGGCGATCAGCGGCCTCGCGGTTCACTCGGCCAAGAAGAAGTCGTCGGGCTTGAATGCGCTCGAAGTCGTTGCGACGACGGCGCAGAAAGAGTCGATCGAGACGCCAGCGTCGCCGACGCCTGGGGCAGCAGCGTCCCCAACTGCGCCAGTCTAGCGATCTCCTCACAAGATTCAGCCGTGCACGAAAGCAGCATAGAGCTCAACCGAGAGAGAGAGCGAAGAGTTGACTGACTGAAGGGACAGCGCCAGAGTGCGAGCAAAGCGAGAGAGCAAGAGAGAGAGAAGGGAACAACGTAGACACCAGTGTATGCACAAGGAGCCGACGGTGTCGACACGAAACTACTACTACTACGAACGCAGCACTACACACGCGCGAGCGAGCGGCGTGGACGCGCGGTCGTCGTCGTCGTCGTTGCCTCTTGCCGTCGTCGTCGTCGATCTTGTCCACGGACTCGCTGCTCTCTCTCGAGAGAGGGAGGGAGAACCAGAACACCAATGGCTCAGCTCCTCGCTCTCGCTCTCTCTCGCACGTCACACAAAACTGCTGAGCCTCGCGCGAGGCTCGTGCACGGACCGAGTGCACTCGACAGCCGGAGCTTACAGCACGCAGCCGCCGTGCGGCGTCATCGCAAAGCTCGGCTTGCTCTCGGCCTCCTCGAGCTCCGCCGCCTTCTTGCGCGTGCGGTAGATGAAGCCGAACGCCGCCACGACCGCCATGCAGCCAGCGACGACTGCGAACGCCACGGTGGCCGCACCGCCGCTGCCGCTGCCCTCGCTCTGCGTGTTCGCCTCTGTCGTGCCGCTCTTGCCACCGGCGTACGCCGTGTTGTCCTTGCCCTCGACGAACGGCGTGTCGACCGACGTGCGCGCGCTCGCGCCACCGGCGGCCTCCGCACCAGTCTCAGTGTCGCTCGTTGACGTCGCCTTGCTCGACGACGCGACCTTCTCGACGCCACCGGCGTCCGCGAGCGAACCGGCCGTCGACCCAACGCTCGAGCCCGCCGACTTGCTTGCCTTGTCGAGCGAGCCGCTCGATGGCGTCGTCGCGTTCGCTGCCGATGTC
Organism: Globisporangium parvum; assembly: GCA_023333885.1. Lineage (NCBI taxonomy): Eukaryota > Oomycota > Peronosporomycetes > Pythiales > Pythiaceae > Globisporangium > Globisporangium parvum. Next base: position 14,685 of record JAASFT010000327.1, read on the forward strand.
GCCGTTGGCTTGGGCGTCGCCGTCGGAGCCGCAGTCGTTGGTGCTGGCGCACTTGTCGTCGCCGCTGGTGCAGACGTCACTGGCGCGCTCGTCGTCGCTGGGACGCTCGCGCCAAACTTGTCGGACGAGTCGGCACCGACGATGCCGTACGACTTCTCGAACGCCTCGGGCTTGTACGGCTGGTCGAACATCTGGAAGTAGAACTTCTTGTGCGCCGGCAGCGCTGCGCTCCAGGACTTGTACGCGCCAAAGTACGCGCTCGCGCTCGCTACCGTGCCGGCGTTACCGAGGAACGCACCGTTCGACGGCCAGCCCGTCTCACCGAGAATGAGCTTGTCGCCGGCGAGCGCCAATGCCTTGTTCCAGTGCGTCTTGGTCGTCTCGATCGCGTTCGTCGCGCCGTTCTGGCCCGGCGTGAAGTACGGGTGGATGTTCACTCCAATGACGTCGCACGCAGCGATGAGCTCCGAGAGCTTGCCGATGTTGTTCAGGAACTCGGTGTTGCGCTGGACCGTGCCGACTTTGACACTGGGTGGCACAAGACCCTTGACGCGGCGGATCTCTTGGATCATCGCGTCTGGGACCGACGACGCACCGGCGAGGTTCTCATTCCCGATCATGATGTAGATCACGTTGCTCTTCGTCGTCGTGTCGAGCGCCGCGTCGAGTGCCGCGTTGAGCTGCTCAGTGTACTCACCCGCAGGGTACGGCACACCTGCGGCGACCTGGAGCCCGGACGCAGCGAGCTGCTTGACCATGTCGGTGTTGCCGAACTTGGAGATGTACGTGCGGACGTACGTGAAGCCCTTGCTCTTCATCGTCGCAATGTCCTGGGCCACGGACGCGGCGTTCTTGCCGTCGCCAACGTGGTTCGGGTCGTAGCACACGCCGTTCGCATCGACGAGCGAGCCGCAGAGCGCGGCGAGGAACGTCGAGAGCAGGAGCGCGGCGCCGGTCTTCATGATTCTTTACGAGTAGGTGGTTGGTTGCAATCGAGCGATCAATCAAACAATCACTTGCTTGCGTGTAGCTGGGACTTGCTTGGTTGTACGGAGCGGCTGGGTTCCTTTCCAGTGAGGAAGCGAGCGCGCGCGTGAGCAAGTAGTGGAGGTCCGAACGCGAGGTGTCGAGTCGGAAAGTGACGAGAAGGCGCAGCGTAGCAGCGTGGCGGTGCGCGGGCAGGCGAGGGAACACATGCACTTGGAACGGCACACACACACACACACAGAGCTCACACATCGGGCATGCACTTGGCTTGCTTTGTGTTGCGGCGCATACCAAGAGAGAAAGAGAAAGAGAGAGCAAAGAGAGCTGGTTCGACGAACTTCCCGCCCACATCAACCAGATGGACACCTGCCACTGACTTGCGTAAAGTATGCTCGTGTTCGCCCATCTGTGACGACGCAGCGACAGACGACAACGTGGCGATACAGGTTGAACCCGCTCCAAATTGTCAAAACCCGGACCAACTTCTGCGACTTGGACTAATATCGGCAAAAGCGACGATTGCAGCAACCACGTCGCTTGGTGTTTGTATGGCTGCACTCTCACGACACCGAATTTCGGCATTTCCCGACTCTGCGTTTCTACTTCTTGCGCGCTGACTCTCCAGCGCTGACTTTCCCTCTCATATTTGATCCATGCTTGCTTCAAACCCCGGCATCATCGACGACAGCGCTTGACGCCTCGATGCGACTTCAGCTCGAAGAAGACATCGATGCGCGCTTGGACTCGACAGCGCCGGCGGCTTGGCGATGCCAGGCTCGCCTGCACCAATGCGATCTAGCTCGCTCGCTTTCGCTCTCATTCGCGCACACGGCTCGCTAGATGGCTTGCCAGTGCCTGATCGACCGACAGGGGCTGTCGCGCATTAATCACACACACATGCAGACGAAACGGCAGCGCGTGCGTCCTCAGTCGCTCGCTTGATTGCGCTCTTGTTGTTTTGGCGCCGACGAAGCAAGCGATCGCTCTGTTGGTACCTGAGCAGACGTGGCTGGTTTGATGCGAGCGTGGTGGTGCAGGTGCCGCTGCAAGCGCAGCACCGAAACTCCACGCGAGGCACTTCGCCCCAAGCTTGGCTTTCGCGTCTGCGGCCCTCGCGTTCGCGCTTGCGACGCCGACAGTGTCGCCATGTGGCTCGAGCAGGGCGGAACAATCTGGTCATGAGCTAATCGTGCGCGACTGCGGATCCGCGGAGGTCCTCAGCACACACATGCGCTGTTCGAGCAGCGTGCTTGGCAACCTGCAATCGCTATCAGGCGGGCGTCCGTGCAAGCTTGCGACAACACCTCCATTGCACTTGCACTTGCACTTGTTCGACAACAGCGCCAAGCGATAACAAACAACCAGTTGGCACCATACATTGCAGCAGTTGTTGACGAATGTTGCGATCCAAGTGAACAGCTCCAGTTCGACAACTGCTCCTGCTGCTTCAACTACCGCAACACTCGCAGTTCCTGCCTCGCTGTTGGTGACTACAGTCGCTACATCGCGACAACAGAGACCGACCACCTCGTCGATAGACAACCAGACGCAGTGCGCCATGGACGCTGTCGTACTTTGCTTACAGCACGCAGCTGCCGTGCGGCGTGATCGCGACGCTCTCCTTCGCCTCGACAGCTTCGAGCTCCGCCGCCTTCTTGCGCGTCTGGTAGATGAAGCCGAACGCCGCGAGGACAGCAACACAGCCGGCTGCGACGGCAAACACGACCGTCGTCGCGCCGCTGCTCGCCGCGCTCTTCGAGTTCGTCGCCGTCGTGCTGCTCCCGCCCGCGTACTTGGTGCTGTCCGCCTCGCCCGCAACCACTGGGTCGCCGTGGCCGTTCGAGACAATCTCTGGCGCCTCTGTCGCTCCAGTCGCACCAGTGGCAGCGCCGCCCGTCTGTGTCGCGTCCGATGCACCAGTCGTCGAAGTGCCAGTCGTGGGCGACGACGTACCAGTCGACGAGTTCGTCGCGTGCGAGCCCGCAACGCCAGTCTGACCCGCCAAACCCGTCGCGCTCGAGCTCGAGCCGTGCGCAGCGCTCGGCGTCGAGCTGCCGCTCGTCTGCGACGTCGTGTTCGCGCTCGATGGCGCTGGCGTCGACGCTGCCGCTGGCGTTGGCGCTGCCACTGGCGTCGCGGCCGGAGTCGACGATGGCGCCGAGGTCGGAGCCGAGGTTGGAGCCGACGACGGAGCCGACGATGGCGCGGACGACGGAGCCGACGTCTGTTGCTGCGCTGCTGGCGCCGACGTTGGCGCCGACGTTGGCGCGGCCGTCGCTGGCGCAGTCGTTGCAACTGGCGCCGACGTGGTCTGCTGCGCCGCTGGCGCTGGGTTCACTGGGACGCTGAACTTGTCGACGTTGTCCTTCGTGAAGATGCCGTACGCCTGCTCAAAGTCCTCCGCGCGCGTCGGCTGGTCAAACATCTGGAAGTAGAAGCGCTTGTCGCCTGGCACGGCGCTCCAGGCGTTGTACTTGCTAAAGTACGCGCTCGCACTCTCCGGCGTGCCGGCGTTGCCAGCGACCGAGCCCTTCGACGGCCAGCCAGTCTCGGTCAAGATGAGCTTGTCGCCAGCGATCGCGAGCGCCTTGTTCCAGTGCGTCTTCGTGAGCTCCATGGCGTTCGAGGTGCCATCTTGGCCCGGCGTGAAGAACGGGTGGATGTTGATACCGATCGCGTCGCAGGCATTGATGAGGTCACTCAAGCCGCTGATGTTCTCGAGGATCTCCGTGTTGCGCTGGACCGTCCCGACCTTGACGCTTGACGGCACGCGCGCCTTGACGTTCCGGATCTCCTGGATGAAGCTCGCTGGGACGCTCCCGCGCAAGTTCTCGTTACCGATGAAGAGGTACTGGACGTTCCCGCCGTTCGCGACTGCGACGGCAGACTCGAGCTGCGTCGCGTAGTCCGGGTTGCCGTACGGCACGCCGAGCGCGAGCGTCATGCCCTGGTCGCGGATGATCTTGGCCATCTCCGTGTTGCCAAACTTGGAGATGTACGTGCGCACGTGCGTGAAGCCCTTTTGGCGGATCGTCGCCATGTCCTTGATGATCGACGCCTCGCTCTTGGCGCCGAGGGCGTGGTCCGGGTCGTAGCACACGCCGTTGCCGTTCACGCTCGAGCCGCAGAGCGCCGCGAGGAACGCCGAGAGGAGGAGCGCCGCGCCGGTCTTCATCGTGAGCGCGAGGTGTGCGTGGTGGTGGTGGTGCAAGGAAGGAGTAGCCGCTAGAGCTGCTTGTTGGTCTTTCCTGTCGAGTGCAAAACGCAAGTGGGCTTGCTTTGCTTGCTTTGCTTTGCTTTGCTTGGCGAGCGAGCCTTGCTTGTTGCCACAGCCTTTGGTTGTCAGTTGTCGAAATGTCGCGACCGCTTGTTTTCGCGCAGCTCGATACTTCCACGTCGTGTGCAGCAGGAAAGTGTCGAGCGGCACGCCATTGTGCTAGAAAACAGGCGGTGCTTGCAATGTGACGATTCGGTCCGACTCTCTTTGAACGAGCCAGCGCCATCCTTACGGCGAGTACTACTAGCGACCCGTGCTGGAGCGCGCGAGCTGGACGAAGTGCGAGCTCTCGAAGGCGCTGTCGCCACGCAGCAGCATCAAGCTTTCGGGCACCATATGCGTTGGAGCAGCAGCTATGGGGTTCGTCCTGGAACGACGCTTCAGCACTCACACACACACACGCGTGTGCAAGTAACGCTACGTCGCTGCTTGGACTCGCTTTGCGCTGTGCTGTGTCTATCCCAACCAAGGAACTGGCTAAGTGCCCCAACTCTCGTTGCACGACGTGCAACCCTCGAGGTCTGAACTTGTAAACACCACGAGAGGTCCGTCCAGCCTCTCCAGCCCGATGACCGAGTCAACACCGATCGCGCCTCTTGCCAAGTGGTCGTCGAGCCTGGCGCAATGTGGTTGAATGGGTAATGGCTTCGTGGGGAGGCTAGCAGTACATCGTGCTGCTACACCTCGAACCAAGCGAGGACTTGCGACTGAAAGTCTCCTTCAAGCCGTCGCGTCGCACTCGCTTGCAGACGCGTCGGTCGCTTCACAGGAAGAGCGCAGCGCCATGGACAGTCAGGAGACGCGCGACTTGATCCGTCGGCATGTAAATGTACGCGATCGGGTCTTCATCGAGCCCAGAGCTGAACGCGTCGCGCGACTGAAAGAGCGGGCACTTGTAAAAGACCTCACTCGACACCGACGACGAAGTGGTGGCAATGGCTGTTGTCGACGACGGCGATGCGTCTGCGCTGGTGCTGGAACTGCTACGCGGTCGCGGAAGTGACGGCTGCTCGCTCTCAACAATGCTGCGACGGCTGCTGAGGAACCCGAGGGCGGTGCTCGACTCGCTCTGGAACCGAAAGTGCGTCGACGCATGTAAGCGCAGCACTGGCAAGCGCTGCGCTACGCCAGCCGTGCACGCAACGAGCGCCCCGAGGTCGCTACACCACGCAGCATTCTACAGCACATCGTCGCAAAGTCACTCTGGCGTTAGTGTGTATGCGCGAGCACTAGCGCGAACGAGTGGAGCCGTGGAGCGTGCGAAGTGTACCGCAATGGAGAGTCCGTCGACTGCAATGGACGCGAGCGAGCCGTGTGAGCTGCCAGCACCTTCCGAGTCGCTCGTGTCCTTTGAAGTCGCTGCACCTGGTGCGTCTGCTGCGAGTGGAGAGAGCGAGAGCGAGATCTCGGCGAACGCAACGTCATTCGCGGCTGCGACGCTGGAGCAGAACGAGAACAGGAACGCTGCGAGCGCACAGAGAGAGAGCGAGCGAAGACGCACGGCGCGTCAGTGTGCTGCTCGCTCGACAGCATCACACACAGAAAGCAACGAGCACGAACCTCGTGGATGCTGCAGCGCCGGGATCCACACAGTGTCGACGAGGTGCTTGGGGCGCAATTGCACGCGCTGGTAGAACGCGACGGCTTGGCTCAGCCAGGATTGCCAGCGCACCAAGCGCATGGGCATCGCATACCTCGCGCTCTCGCCGACACTGTGAGCGTTCTTTGCAGGTGTCGCTTGCTCTCGCGTGCGCCAAGACGCAGGTACTGCACCAGCACTTAGTGCCTCGAGCACAGACAGGATCTCGTGGTAGAACGCGTTCGATGACGCCGATGCCGCTGCGGCGTCGTGGCTGTCGGGCGTGAGCGACAAGATGAGCTCGCTCATGCGCCAGATGTACTGGAGGTACGCTTCGATCGCAGGCAGCTCGACTTCCATGAGATGCGATACGAGTGCGCGCTGCCACGCAGCACTGCTGTGTGTTCCAGCTGACAAGCTTTGCTCTGCGAGTGGCATGGAGAGCATTCGCGTCCCGCGTCGGTAGGCAGCAAAGATCGTCGAGTGGTGCTGAAGGCGCTGCTGCTCGACGCTGCGCGAGAGACTCGCTTTGTGTGGCAGAGCTGCGACGACGCAATGCAGTGTGCGCTGCACTGCTGCGAGGCAGCACTTGGTGCGGCGCTCGCTCGTCGCATTCGTCATTGGTGCACATGAGGTCGCTCTTAGACTCTGGAGCAGACGCACAGCCTCGCGACACTGTCGCTCGTGCTGCAGCTGGAGCGGGAGACACGCCATCTCGATCGATGCGCTGCTGCTACTTCCACCAAGCACTCCCGTCGCAGACACGAGCTTCTTGTGCAAGATCTGCTCGCGCAAACTCACGAGCTGACTGCGTAGCTGAGCACTCAGTGCGTCGCGAGCGCCAGAGCGTGCGTCGCCAAGTGCGTGGTGCACATGCGCTGGCTTTGCCGTCGCGACGCACCAGTCGAGTAGCTCGCGGCACTGACGCATGCGAACGCGTGTGCTCTGCCGCCCCATGTACACCATTGTGACAAACTCGACCATTGCGCGCGTCTCACTCGACGAGCGCGTGCTCTCACCTGCTCGTATTACGCGCGGAGTCTGCGAGCCTCCGCTTGGCAAGGCAGCAGTCGCAGCGAGCGCTTTCAGCTGCGCGTGGAGCTGGAGCAATCGCAGCGACCGCTCGAGCTCAAAGTGCGACACGAACAGATCCGCAGTGACCTCATGCGATCTGCGCTGGTGTGTTGGCGCTGAGTGATCGGCGCCACCTGGACACTCAAGGGGCGAGCCGCCGCCAGCGTCGAGATGGAGTCGAAAGACAGCATGGAAGACCCAGAGCGCGGCTTGGACCCACCACTGCTCGGTCGACGCCACTTGGTCTGCAGTAAGCAAACCTGCTGCTTGCGACTGCCCAAGTGAGAACGAGCTGCGTCGACTCACGAGCTTTGGACGCCGTGGCGCTGCGTGCGACTGCTGCTGCTGCTGCTTTGCGCTCTGTTCGGCCATGTGCTCGGCTTCAAGACACATGTGCGCAGCGTAGTACTGCGCGAGCGTCTGTGGGAACTCGAGGAACCGTCGGTCCGCTGGCACGAGCGCGAGGAAGTCATGAGCTGCAAAGCTCAGTCCGCGACAGTGAGCCAATGCGCTCCCGTGCGTAGAGCGCAGGTGCTGCACTGAACTACGAGAGAGCTCGTGCTGGATCCACAGCCGAAAGTCGTTGCTCTTGTTCGAGTGCAGACGCTGCATGCTCTCGACTTGCTGCCGCAGCGCGTTCGTCGCAGCGAGCGAGCCGTACTCAGTGTCCTTCACGACGATCCAGCCGCCGCTGAGCGAGCTCTCTTTGATGCCGTTCAGACTCTTCACGGTGTCGGCGTAGTTCATCGCGTTCGCGTTTGCGAGCACGTTGCTGTGCGAGAACTCGCCGAGGCGAAAGTTCGCGACGCTCGTGTCCGAGCCGAGGGAGATGCACGAGAGCGCGTCGTTGCGCACACTGAGCTTCTGCGCACACTGGAGCACGCTCGAGAGTCCGGTCGAGACTTGACACGACGGTGTTGACACGAGCACGAGCGGCGTCGAGAACGCACAGCTCTTTGCAGCTGACGCGAGGCTGCGCTTCGTCTCGCTGTCGAGACGTGCTGAGAGCGTTCGCAAGAGCGCGTCGCCCAGTTGGGACCCGATAAACGCGTGCAGGTGCGTGATCGAGAGACTGTCAAAGAGACAGAGGTGCACTAGGAGCTGTTCAAGTGGCGTCAAGTGCGCGAGGAGGAGCGGAGGCAGCGGGCTTGGTCGAGAGCTGATCACGCGCGTTGACGCTACTGGTGATGCCCCCGCCAACGTCGCGGATGCTGCAGGACGCTGCCGCAAGTACTCGCGCCAGTGATCCGCGTGCTTGAGCATATCATCAAGTAGGTCAGAGGTGAATGAGCGCTGCTGCGTTTGCTCTCGACTTGTTCGTGCGAACTTGGTCTGGATCCGCAGGAACGCGAGGCGAACAGGTGCATCGAGGCGTGTGATACGAGCGCGCACGCTGTCGTCGCCATCGTTCGCGTTGGTGCTGTTGAAGCATACTCGTCTGTGCGCGATCGACAGCACTCCCGCCTCTGCTATTTACACGCAGCAGAGGGCGGCATCGCGGTACCAGAGATCAAAGCGGAGCTTCTCGTCATGGCAGCGTCTGCAGTAGAACGCTGGGCTGCGGGACCAAATGGAGTTGCCCGTGTCGCAGGAGACATCCTGTCCGCGGGAC
>JAASFT010000328.1:0-23125 GCA_023333885.1 Globisporangium parvum
CGCGTGTTCCGCTGCTCGGTGTGTGCCTCCTCTGCTGTGCTCGCTGCGCGCAGTCTACGAAACTGCAGCGACAAACAACTCCAAGCACTTTCCAACGTCGACGAACCTCTCAGCGGTCGAGACGCGCTTGCCTGATCTCCGGCAAAGCACATTGCCACTCCATCACTGCTCGGACGATGCTGTCGTCCATGCGAGGTCGCACACGAGCGAGATGTGGTCGGACGGAAAGATGGACGACGGGATCGCCACCTCTTTCATGACGTCTGTGACGCTGAAGTTCGGGAAGACCTGCGTGACGCGGAGGTGTGCGCGACTGATGAGCGTGTAGTCGATCGTCTCGACGAACGAGCTGGTGCAAGTCGTGAACTCGGGTATCCCACAGGCGCTCGCGAGCGCCAGGTCGTGCACAAAGTGCCCTGCCATCACGTCACTGCCACTGTCTGTGAGGGCATGACGATGTATGGAGCTCGCATCGGTGTTCTTGTCGTCATTGGTCGCTCGGTTCCACTGGAACTGCGGCATCTCTTGCCAGTGTCTGTGACTCGGGTCGACGTGTCCATCCAGCAGGTAGCGCGCTGTGATGGAGTCTGGGAGCGCGTTCAGGTCGCCGCAGAGCACGACGCCGACGTTCTCGCCACCGGCGTCTTGCTGCAGCGTGCGCACTTCCTGAACCATTGCGAGCGTCTGCAGCAGTCGGATCATGTCGGCGTCGTCGCGGAAGAAGAGGTGGGTGTTCGCGACCACGAGGCGCCGTGTCGGGTCCCGAGTCGAGCGCAGCAGCAGGACCTGCGCGACGGACGGCGCTTTGTCTAAGGCGAGTGTGAGGTCCGGGTACTCGTGCAGTAGTGTCTGCGCTGTCGGATCGAGGGTCTGCTTGACTGCCGTGGACAGGTCGACGATGCACTCACGCTCGACCTCGAACGCGTCAGTGCGCACGAGCATCGCACAGCCTTCCTGCGTGCTGCCGGTCTTGCCAACGTAGAACCCGCGAAAGCCGAGTGGCTGGAGCACGGGAACGAAGAACGAGTGGAACACCGCCTCGCCCATCTCTTGGAGACACACGATGTCGGCGTTCGACTCCTCGATCTCCTGGAACACGAGCTGCATGCGGTACATCTCGCATCGAACCGGTGCACTTGCGTACGGAAACAGTATCGGTCGCCCTCGACCAGGCCTCAAGTAGCCACTGAAGAGGACGTTGTAGTTCATGACGCGGAACGCTGTCGGGCCGTTGCTATCGCACGCACGCGTGCGTCCAAGACGCCGCCGTGTGGCAAAGACGTCGCGACTCGGACCGTGCACGACAGGTGTTGTCGTGACCTCCATCTTGCTGTCATCGGCAGCCGCTGCAAGCTGCGCTGGTGCGCGACATTCGATGCGGAAGCGGCAGGCAATGTCGGCGCTCGACGGTGTGTAGCGGCGCGCAGTGCAGCATCGTGTCCCGTTGCCAGCCGCGTCGACGCGGATCCACTGCCAAGCGCACTCGTCTGGGTCGCAGAACTCGGTCTCTGCGAGTGGCACGACTGGGATGTCTGCGAACATCGGCTCGTGAACACTCAGCTTGGTCACGAGCGGTTGGTTGAGCAGCACTGTGTACTTTGTGCTCCCGATCTCGATCCGCGCAGTTTGCATGAGTACATCGCCGATCGTGAGGCTCTTGGACTGGAACTCGCATCCAGCAGTGTCGAAGAAGCGCACACTGACTCGTGCTGCCTGCTTGTGGCGCTGGCGATATTGGTGTTGGCTCGACGGAGCTGGCCCTTGCGCTTTTGTCACTTGGTCGTCCTTTTGCGCTTTGCCTTGCGTGTTGTCGCTGGTTGGTGCGTCACCAGCAGCTCTAGCGATGCGGTTCGTTGCACGCGTTGCTGCGGCGGCCGCAAACACCTCCATGCGGTCGTGCAGCTTGCTCCAGCTCTCTGCCACTGGGCGAAAGAACGACTTGCGGTCGTCGTGAATGCGCAGCTGCAAGCGAATGTTGTCGTCGCCGTCGATGTAGCGCACGTGCGCAACGTGGGGCTGGTCGAGCATGTCGGTGTTGCACATCGTACGTCTCTGCTTCTTGTTGGTGTCGTGAACGCCGTGTGTGTCGTTGTGCTGGAACGCGCGCTGTCTGGAGCAGCGCAAGATGGAAAGTGGCAACGACACTTGTACGTCGGCTGCGACCAATCGCCGCGTGTGACAACGACGACTTCGTCTTCGTGAGTGATCAGTGGCTGCACTTCGTGATAGCACACAAGAGTGAAGCCATTGCACGGAACCATGAGTGCTGTTCAAGGTGCGAGTGTTGGTCCGTCCGCAAAGATCATTCTTGCATTTTCGGAGCGGTTTGGACTTGAATTTTGTATGCCGAAGCCATATTGACAAAACGGTACATCGTACCAGTCAAATTGGTACACAGATGTCGACGTCCTGATCATCGCTCTTCGTCGCTCTTCGTCACTGGAGACGCCTCGAGACGAATGGCAACTGCGACCGAGTGTGAAGGGCACAACCACACTAGAAGCACGAGCAAGCTGCACGCCAAAGCCTCCAAGAGGTCGTCAACTGGGACCTGCGTCCGATCGAGCGTTTGGATTGCTCTCTGTGGTCTCTCTACGTCTCTCACGACACTCGTTCTACGTTCGCAGGCGTCAAGCACAGTGTCTCGATGGCCCACTGCCACGTGCGCCACTAGCGTCTGCGCAGACTCGTCTGGAGCATGTTGAGCATAACGGAGAGCACGCCACCGAGTACGACAGCGAGGATCTCCTCTTGATGCGTCTCGGCGAGCGCGAGCGCGCTCTGGACAGTAGCTGGTAAGCGGCGGCGCCACGCGCGGCGCGCTGCAGGGACGCGGTACCCGACGTCGTCGGGCACCGACACGTCGTTCGAGGCAATGAACTTGAAGTGCGTGCTCGCAATGGCGTCGACGAGCGGCGCTTCGATGTCGCCGCCGTCGCTCGGCTTGGCGACGCAGCGCTCGTCGCGCGCCGTGATGAGCAGCACTTCGCGGAAGCGCGAGTGGAGCTCGTTCGCGACGACGACGTGCATGCCGTAGGTCGCGATCGACTGCTGCGCCTTCTGGCGCAGGATCTCCGCGTCGGTCTCGAGCTTGAACGACACGTAGAACGCGTGCGGCGCCCAGTCGGAGCGCAAGACGCCGAGGAGCTTCGGCACCTGCGCGAGCGTGAGCGTGAGCGGGCCGGCGCGCGACTGGATCTTGTGCTCCGCGAGCGCGCGCTGTGGGATGTAGAAGTCGCTCACGGCGGCTGCGAGGTAGAAGAGCGCGCGCTCGCGCCACGCCGCGACGCTCTCGGCCACGAGCCGGAGCGAGAAGAAGTACTCGTCGACGGACGTGAACGGAAGCGCGAGGAGCGCGTTGGTCGCGACCGCGGCGCGGTACTGCTCGAGCGCATCGACAACGCGCTTCTTGGCGAGAAAGTCGTCGAACGCGAGCTGCACGTCCTGCGAGCTCTTGCTCACGTCGATGTGGTCGAGCAGCGCGAGGTCGACGTGCGCAGACGTCGCCTTTTGCAAGTGGCGCGCGAACGGCTGGATCGCGCTCGGGCGATGGAGGTAGATCACTGCGTAGCCGAGGCTCAGGAAGTACCTGCGCGCGTGTGTGTGTGTGTGGCGCATGCACGTGGTCAAGCGTCAGCGAATCAGCGGCGAGCATGCGCTAGAGCTGCTATGGTACAGAACATGGTTGAGCAGTACGCACTCGGCAGACGCTGCGCCGCGCGAGCCTGTGGAGAAGTTGTCGAGGAAGCGCACAGTGTTGTGCTCGAGCGGGACGGTCGTGCCGCCGGACGTGACCACAGCGACGCACTTGCCGACGACGCGGTGGTGGTCGAGGAATGTTAAGAGCTGCTCGCGACGTGCTGGCAGCCACGCAGGCGCCGTCGTGGTGCTAAAGTACTCGGCCGCAGCGGCGCGCGCATGCTCGCTGCTCGTGCTCGCCATTGCTGCTACAGCTGTGTTGATGGCGATGTGTGGCGACGGCAAAATCGTAACAACACTGTCCATGAATTCCATGTATTTGTATGTTTGACTCAACAATGTTTCTGGACCATTTTGTTTCCTACAAAACACTTGGCGATTGAATGGAGTCGCGACACTCTTTCAAGCAGTTGAACAGCTTGGTGTCTAGTTCGAAGCAAGAAGCTCATGCACGACGTGCTTGAGTTCGTGAGCCAAAAGCGCTGCTTTGACTAGGGCGTTGGGGTGCAGGGGCGTGTGCGCACGACGACGATCTAGTCAAAGTGTTGAGAGCAATGCAAGAGCGAGCGAGTTGGTTGGCGATGGACGGCGACTCGAGAGAGCGCTGTTGGGCGAGCCGCAGCGTTGATATATAGCGACGTGCTAGTACTGCGGCATCTGAGCGTACCAGCACGAGCTTCATGTTGAGCAGCGTGGCGACGTGCTCACATCGCGCAGCACTGACGCGCACAAGGACACACAGAGCGCGCGGACGCGGCGATGAGGCGGCGTTTGGCTGAGGAGTGTTCGGCGTCATGCAAGTGATGGCGGTATCAGATGCGAGCGAGGACAGGCAGGCAGTCGCTCATGACGCTTCATGTTTGCTTGCTCGCTCGACGTTGAGCAGAAAGGCTCGAGCGCGCGAACAGTCCTGGCGCAGTGAGCCGAGCCAGCTGGTCGCTGCAAGCTCGAGGGCAGCGATGTCTGGGCTGGGCATCCCATCGCAGCAGCGCCAGCTCGAGACACACGCACTGCGATTTGCAGTGCGCGACCAGGACCAGAGTTGGCAACGTCGTCTTCCACTCTGGTCAGTGTGCGCTCATAGTTCAAGGTGCGACGCACTGCTGCTCGATCGAACGCCGCGAGGTCTCTCGCAACCTGCTGACTGCGGTTGTAGCCTCCACACTCCAGTGCGATGCATCACAAGCTCTTCTTATCGCAAAGACAGCGTGCGTGAGGCCGTCGTTCGCAAGACCCGAGATCACAGGCTTGAGAAACACGTGTCGATGGGAGTGAGTTGCGGTTCGAACGAATGAGCGTCCGCGGTCTCGCTCAGCTGGCGATCGATCGATCGGATCCAGGCTGTTGCTGTGGCTGCGACCTCTGCTAGCTCGCGCTCGAGCGAACGAAGCGAAGCGCAAGCGCAGAGCCGAGGCACCGCGGATCCTGTGTGCCAGAGACGATCCGCCAGTCAGATTAGTCACGACATGAAGATCCATCTGTCGACGACAACCCAGCTCGCCATCACCGCCGCGAAGCACATCCTATCGTTCCAGCAGCACTGGAACTGCTTTGCTACCGAATGGCGGCTCGGCACGTGCGTAAGAGGCAACGTACTACACACGCACATGACGCACAGCGTGGTGCTCGCACTGGTGCCACCGCGCAGAAGACTCCAGCGCTTGGCGCTCACTCGCAAGGACGGCACACTCGTTCGTTCATGCTCGCGCACTCGTCTACACCCAGAACACCAATCAATCAATCAGACGTTCGCTGCCCATCCGTGCGGTCAATCTCGACCGACTGACACACACACACAGAACCCGACATGCGAGCAACAGCCAGTGTGCGTGGCTCGCGACTCAGATGCGCGTTGCCCTCCGCGACTCGTTTCTGTCGACGTGTCTGCTGTGGATGCTCGAGTGCTTGTTTGCGCGCATCCCGCTACACTGCGATTCCGAATGCCAACAACAGCAAGCGCACAGGCGACCGCAGACGCCCGAGCGAGCTGGTGCGGCGCTGTTGCTCGCCCGCGAAGCTCCTCCGCCGCGGCGTCCGCAAGACGTCATTCTGCAATTCGCCAGCCAGTGCTCAAGCCTCCGCTCCCGTCCGGCTCCACTTCCAGCTTTCCTTCGTCACAATGGTGTTCAAGAAGATCGCGCTCGTTGCCGCTGTCGCCTTCATGGCACTCTCGTCCGCGACTGTGGACGCCGAAGGTTCGTTCTACAACAAGTACGGCGTCCTCCAGGTCGGCAAGAACGAGGCCTTGAACGTGAACATCGCTCCCGGCGCGTCCCGCGAAGACGTCGTCTCGTACCCGCTCGCGAGCTACATCTCGGTCCGCTTCAGCAACTTTGACCTCCCAGAGGGCGACGAGGTGGTCGTGCGCTCGCCAGACTTCTCGGTCATCCACACGTACACGGGCAAGGGCCGCGACAACCTCTCGAACTTCGTCGCGAGCTTCGTCCCTGGCAACTCGGCGGTCGTGCAGTACATCTCGCGCAACAAGGAGACCGCGGCGGCGGCTGGCCGTGGCTACACCATCAGCGGCTTCTCGCGCGGCTTCCCGGAGAAGCTCACCGAGTCGATCTGCGGTGGCACGGACAACACCGTGCCGGCCAAGTGTTTCCTCGCGGGCCAGAACGGCAGCATCGCGAGCACGCTCCCGCTCGCGTACGAGCGCTCCCAGGCGGTCGCGCGTCTCCTGATCAACGGCACGTCGCTCTGCACGGGCTGGCTCGCCGGTAGCGAGGGTCACCTCATCACGAACCAGCACTGCATCGACGACCCGGCGCTCGCGTCCACGATCGACATTGAGTTTGGCGCGGAGAGCACGTCGTGCAAGGACGAGTGCAAGAAGCAGCTCGGTTGCCCGGGCTCGATCGTGACGAAGACGTCGACGTTCGTCACGAACAACGAGGACCACGACTACGCGCTCGTGAAGCTCCCAGCGACCGCGAAGATCGCGACGTACAAGTACCTCCAGCTCCGTGAAGAGGGCCCGAAGCTCGGCGAGGAGATCTACATCCCGCAGCACCCGCAGGGCTACCCGAAGCGCATTGCGAGCGTGATCGAAGGCAACGAGCCTGCGTACGTGCAGACGCTCCACGGCACGACTGGCTGCGGCAGCAACCAGGTCGGCTACGCTGCGGACACGCAGGGCGGCTCGTCGGGCTCGCCGGTGCTCGCGAAGGACGACAACGCTGTCGTCGCGCTGCACCACTGCGGCGGCTGCGAGAACACGGCTGTGAACATCCAGGACGTCATCGCGGACCTGCGCAAGAAGAACATTGTCGTGAAGGACCTGATTGCTTCGTCGACCACGCCGGCGCCAACGACCCCAGCGCCGACGACGCAGGCACCGACCCCAGTGCCGACGACGCAGGCACCGACGCAGGCACCGACGCCAGTTCCGACGACGAAGGCGCCGACTGCGGTTCCGACTGTTGCTCCAACGACGGCGCCGACTGCGGCACCTGGCCGTCTCTGCGGTGCCCACGCGACCAAGGCCGAGTGCGACCGCTTCTTCTTCTGCAAGTGGGACAACAACGCGTGCAAGCGCGGGTTCTAAGCCACTGCCCTCGCTCTCGAGACTTGAGACGCTGGCACTGTAGCAGCACTCGCGTCTGTATCTGTTACCACCACCACCACCACCACCACCACTTGAATGGTATGTTCACCCACTAGTTCTTTCACTCTCCACCGCTTTGGACATTGACTGTTCGGACGATGGACGTTGGTTGTCAGGTGTCCAGCACGCTGCTGGCCATGTGAGCACGTCACACCGACTCGGTCGGCTCCGAGTAGCTTGGACAGACCTTGGGAAGCGCACGTGACGCCAGAGGCTGCGCTGCCTCGCGACGAACGATCGGTCTTGGGACGTCTAGTATCCCACGTACTTTTACGCGCCGGTACGGTACTCCGTTCCTGTCAAACACTGGAAGCGACACCTCAACGCATGGCGACGGCTGGCGCTTCGGAGGCTAGCTCGCGCTTCGTGCCGCCAACGCGACGAGTGTGACTTGCGAGCGAGCGCCGCACACGACTGCATCACCACCATGGGGCAAACGCCGAGCAACGTTGCGCCAAACAGCGCGGGCTACGTCCTCCCGTCGTCTGCATCTAGCACTGCAGGCTCGCATCACGACTCTCAGACGTCTCGCGCATCGGGACCTGCTGCGCGACGGCGGCTTGACATGCGCTGGAGCCGCCTGAGCATGGACCAACTGCGCGACGAAGAGTTCCTGACAAAGCAGCTCCGACGTATGGAGACGCTTCTTGGCGCGAGTGCGCGGCGCCACCACGCTACTGTGTCTGGACGCAACCCTGCGTCAACGACCTGGAGTCGCGAAAGTACAAGCACAAGCGCAGTGTTTGCGAGCGCCACGCCATCAAAGCTGTCGCTGCAAGAGCGCCTTGTCCATGGAAAGACCGACGCGCTGCCTCCCGACAGCGACGGCGACGAGCGCACATTGCCCACGGCAGGAGCCGACGCAGGACGCAATGGCGACACTGCGCTGCGCAACGAACTCGATCTGCTCAATGCGCTGTACGTCCTCGGTGACCTCGAGCAGCCAGAGCTCACAGCGCTCATGCTCCAGAAGCTCCACGAGCTCTTGCTGCGTCTCTGTGCGTTCCCAGACGCATTCTACGATCTGCTAGCGCTGCGGCGGTACATCCTCCGGAGCGTCCACGAAGCCGTGCATGCGCAACACCAGCACCAGCGCGCGGTTGTGCAGCTGTCTACGACTGCGCTCGCGAGCATCCAAGCCGCCGTGTGCCACGTGCCGCCATTGCTACTAGCGCCGCCATCGTCGCTGACTGGCTCCCAGGCTAGCCGTGCTGTTAGTCGAGTGGCAATGACTGCGAGGCAACGAACATCGGCGAACACTGAACGCGCGATCGGACCTGGAGCACTCGAGTCGCCACAGAGCGCGCTCGCACTGCCGATCAAGCCCAAAGAGCGCGTGGCACGCGAAGCGTCACTGGGCATCCAAGTCGTGTCCGCGCTGGTTGCGAGTGTGGTTGATCCGTCGAGTGCGACATCGGTGTCACAGCGTCGCGAGATCCTCGCCGACATCGTGCCGCTTGTACAGAGTCTTCCGCCGCAGTCACTGTCGCTGAGTGTAAGCGAGTGGTCTATGGCCATGCCGCGCACTCGTGCAGTGGCGATGACGCCAAGCGCCGCGACAGAGGCGCAGGACCTCGTTGACAAACTCCAGCGACTCTTGCTCGACGTGTGTCCGCCGCCACCTGCGACTGCTCGACCAGGTCCGTCGTCGCCGAAAGTCCAGGCTGTTGCGTCGACTGCGAGTGACTTTGACGTCTCCGATCGCACGCGCGCGGTGAACGCTCTGATCTACTTGGCAGCAGCGCGGAGCTCGCTCCGAGACTTTCTCGTCGCAGTCAAAGTGATCCTCGGCGCAGGCGACTACGTCGCCATCGAGAGCAGAGATGGGACCCACCAGCAGAACCAGTGGTTGAGCGTATCGCTACTGTTGCCACGCCTGGCGCCGTCGCTGGCGTCGTCAGTCCCACTGCTCAAGCCAAAGGGCGAAGAGCAACACCCAGCAACGCGTACAGACAGCGAACTCGATCTCAACGGCATCGCTGCAGTCAAGGTGTCCAAGAGCAGAGGCGACACTGCGTCGGTCGAGCTCCGAAGCGCAGGATCGTTCAAGGTTGGCGTTCCATCGAGCCACAAGACCGAGGTGGATGCGCTGGGCTTGAGCTCGACGCTCGACGTCGTGACGCAAGTGAAGCGCAAGGCGTTGCCGAAAGGCTTCGTGCCCAAAGTCATTGGCTCGACGAGCACAAACATGAGCACGACTGTGAGCCTTGCCACCGCTAGTTTGTCGCCGCACCATCACCACCACCACCGCTACTCGGGGTCGCACATTGCCACAGCTGGTCTCTACAAGACGCGCACGAAAGACGACTTACGCGAGCTTCTGGAGAGCAGCGAAAGCACTGCTGCCGCGTCTTTCTCGCTCGACATGTCAACGACGACGCCGGATCACGCGGCGCGCGAGGATGGCTTTGGTACGTCACCGGTCGCAACGGCGTCAGCGTTGTCAAGTCGTTCGGACAGCTACGTCCCGACGGCCAAGTGCCCAAAACTCAACCTACTGAGCGTCGCAGCAGTTTTGCGCGACCTCAACAGTGTGCGCGCAAGCGTCCCATCTCGAACAGTGACAGCAGCGCGTGCATCGGTGCGCAGCACATCAAAGTCTGTGCGAAGCAGTGGCTTCAGCTACGACCCCCAGCGCGATAGTCTCGCGGCACCGGAGCACGACGACTGCGACGACAGGGAGGTCTGGAGCTGCGGCCAGAACTCGTACGGCGAGCTCGGACACGGCGACACAGTCACGCGCAAAGTGTTCGACCGGATCGAAGCGCTCCAACGCAAGGACGTCGTGCAGATCAGTGCTGGGAACGAGCACTCGATCGTGCTCTGTGGCGACGGCACCGTGCTCACGTGTGGCTACAACGACAACGGTCAGTGCGGCGTCGGCGCAACGAGCTGTGTGAGCAGCGTGACGGCGATCCACACGCTCAGTGGCGACCACGCAATCGCGCAAGTGCATGCGTACAACGGCTGCGAGCACAGTGTTGTCGTGACGCACGACGGCTGCGCGGCGACGTTCGGGTATAACTACCGCGGACAGCTCGGGCACGGCAACACGACGAGCGAGAACGTCCCGAAGCTCATTCGGAGCCTCGAAGCGCGCATCGTGCGCCTCGTGTCGTGCAGCTACTACCACACGATCCTCACGTGCGACGACGCGAGCGGCAGCGGCCGTGGGAGCGTGTTCACGTTTGGTCGCAACGACTACGGGCAGCTGGGCCACAGCGACGCGATCGACCGCAAAGTGCCACACCAAGTCGACGCGCTCGCGGACCAGCACATTATCTCAGTCGCGTGCGGGCAGTACCACACGATGGTCGTGAGTTCGGCTGGACGCGCGTACGGCTTTGGGAAGAACGACTACGGTCAGCTCGGCGTCGAGACAGCGGAGAACCAGCTCGTACCGGTGCAAGTCCGGGCTGGTCTGGAGAAGCACGTGTGTCTGGAGATCCGGTGTGGCTACTACCACACGATCGTGCTCTGCGGCGGCGCGCACGTGTTTGGCTTTGGGCGGAACGACTACGGACAGCTCGGTCTTGGCAAGGCGACTGCGACTGCGGCGATGAACGTGCAGCTCCAGCAGCAGCGGTTCGCGACGCCGCAGTTGCTTGAAGAGCTCGAAGGGAAAGAGATCGCGCGGTTTGCGTGTGGATGCTACCACACCGTCGCAGTGTCCGACAGCGGCGTGCTGTACGTCTTTGGTCGGAACAACCACGGCCAACTCGGCACCGGCGACACGACTGAGCGGCTCTATCCGTTCCCGATCGAGGACTTTCTCGGCAAACGCATCGCGATGGTCGCTGCCGGTTTCTACCACACGATCGTCCTCACTGGCGGCAAAGACGACGACGACGAGGATGCTACCAACGACGGCAACAGCACAGACGACAGTGGTGGTACCAGCGACTGCTTCAATGGCGCAGAGGCTACTCCAAGCGGCATCATTGTCAGCTCATCAGTCATTCTATCGGCACCTAGCGTCCGTGCGATGATCGAGTCGAGTGTGGCCGTAGGACCTGATTATCGAACACCTCGAGAGTCCGAGACAACGAGCAAGACAGCTGCGAGCAAAGTCGATCGCCGCAGTGATCCGAGCTTCAACCCAGACGACGAAGAGGACGGCGACTGCCGCAACGAAGACAATTCGCACCAGTCCGACTGGCGCCTCGAGTCAGCGCTCACTGACGCTCAGACGCCACAAGGCGATGAAGGCGTTGGCAGTGGCGGCGTGGATGCGATTGACACCGCAGTCATTATCTTTGCCGAACTCGATCGCCTTTGTAAGCCGTTCCTGCCCAAGCGCGGCGTGTACCCTGCACTGCAGCACCCAAGCGCAGACGCCATGGAAGCGGTTCGCACGGGACTAGGAGCTGCGGCAGGATCTTCTCTGGCGTGTGTCAACCTCTGCCGCGTCTTTGCTGCCGGCTTTGAACCATACACCATTCACACGAGCAGCTCGACGTTTGAGAGTCTGTGCGTCCTACTGAAGCACTTGAGTAGCAAGCGCATCGAGCCTCTGATCGCTCGTGCCCAAGCGTCTACCGCATCTTTGGCGTCTACCAAGCGCGCATCGGTGCTCCAAGGCATCAGTGGCAACAGCAGCAGTCTGCTCCAAGTGTACTTGCTGCTCGCGTGTCTTCGCTTCCTGCAAGCAAACCTCGCGCAGCTGCTTCGGTCGGGACTCGGCAAAGCGATCTTGCTCGTCACGCAAGGGCTTGCACGGAGCCCCAGCACTGCTGGTGGGACGGCATCGGAGCCGTCGCAGCTGGCGCGAGAGCTCCAACGTCTACTGGCTACCCTCAGGCAGCTTCGCGACTGCCTTGTGTCACTCGTCGATCTGAAGTACCACCGCAGCTCAGTACTGTGCAGCTCCGAGTCCGATGCAAGCCGTAGCAGTGACTCGACGTCGAAGATCGTAGCTGAAGCTGTCGAAACGATCATGCTCGGTCTCGAAGTCTTCTTCCCGTTCCAGTGCGAGCAGCGCCGGTTCTTCTTGTACGTGCTCGGCAGCCACTGTGAACGTACTGCAAGCGTGTGTAGCAAGGACTGCTCCATGTGCAGCGATGACGAGGCGCGGCATCTGAGCTCGATCGAGTCATTCCCACGCTCGAGAAAGCTCCTGCTTGGGCCACTGCTGCGACGCATGGCGGAGGACGCACTCGTTGTCAAGTTCCTCCCGCTTGCACCGAGTCCAGCAGCCCACGTCCAGGCACTGAGCGCTGGCGACAGCTCACCGCTTGCAGGAATCACGGAGGTGTACATGGCGCTGCTCGAACGGATCAGCACCGACTTCACACGCGCAATCGGCGATGCAGCGCTTCAATCGCGCCAGACTTCATTGGCTCCAACGACAGCGGCAAGCAGTAAGGCCACAGTGCCGAGCAGCAGCACCGCCAGCATGTTCAGCTTGATGGTCGTGCTCCAGAAGCACATCTCGACGTGGGCAGCGAGCTGCGAGCGCTGGGTCCGGCCAGTCGACGACGAACTCTGGCACCCGCTCGCGCCAATGGCGATGCGCGTGAGCGCACTCATTGACCGAGTCTTTCGAGTCGACGCGCATGACGCAGAGGCTGTCCCGCTGCCGTGGCGATGCCTCCTGGACTTTGCTCTCGCAGTCTTCGCACAGGCGTCTGACATGCTGCTTCAAGTGCTCTCGACCGAGGCGATTCCGAGTCCGAGCGTTGGCCACCAGAACACGCCGCGTGTCGGGCGTGGCGAGGACAAAGAGATCGCCGACGCTGTTGAAGCGTCACTTGTCGGCCAAGTGCTGCCGTCGTTAGTCTCGAGCCTCTTGGTGTTCAGCAACAACGCGCTCTTTGCCGCGACGCTCCTTGCTCCAGCGACGACGCTGCTGCGGCTCGTGGACGATTTCAACCAGCACAGCGCGGCGACATGTACTATGGACAAAGCGCTTGGACGCCAGACGCATGGTGCCGCTGAAGGGACCTGCGACCGAAGCAAACTGGTACCAGGAGTAGCAACAGCACTGGCACTGAAGACTGGGCTTGCTCGGAGCGGAACGAGCGACACGATTGCGACTGGTCCGTCGATCGGCGATGTCGTGAGTTTGCCGTGGAGCTACTTGCTCGAGAGAGACTTGGCAGTGCTCGTAGCAGAGCTGACAGTGACGCTGTGCATTGGAGATCCGCTCTTTTGCTTTGAGGCGAGCGCACCTGCTAGTGCCGCGCTGACGCGCTGGCGCTCGAGTCCGCTGTTTGCAGGGGGCGTGGCGCCTCGTGTCATTCGACAGAGCGTCAAGCGATCCACTGATCCAGCAAGTGCGATCGATGATGCATCTCGCATTGTCCAGCACGTTCCCAAGGCCGAGGCAACGCATCTGGTGTCATCTCTGAGCTCAGATACTCGACCGTTCTCGCTCGTGTTGCCTCCGCATCAGTGCGCGATCAAGCGCTGGCGATTGCGCAGCGGCAGAGTGGCGACATGGCACATGGACGCAAGCATACATCGATGCGACCAGCTACTCGACTGTGTTCGGCAGCGAGTCAGTCGCGGCGTTCTTGCAGTGCATGCTCGGCGAGAGCGATCTCGCCGCTTGCTGCGTGAGAGCGCGCGAGCTCTGCGATCGGGTGCGCACGCACTACGCCAAGACGAACGGATCGTACCGTATGCTCATGCGCCAAGCAGCGCATGCGTCGTCGTCGTCCTCATCAACAGCCATGAGCGACGAGAGTCGCATCGAGTACGCGGCGTTTGCTGCGCTGCTACACCACAGCCAGCTCGCGCACTTTGCACTCCACATTGCTTGGCGCACCGAGTCATCGACTACAGCCAAGTCGCCACCACGCGCGCTCGTAGCGCTGTGGCACTCAGTGGCGGAGCTGCGACGGCGATTCGCGGCAAAGAAGACCGAGATCAAGAACGCGTCGCGAGGCGAGAGCGCTAGCAGCAGCAACAGTGGATCGATGAACGACGCCACCGCGGCAGTAGCGGCGCTGGCTCGTACAATCGTCGAGCGCTGCCAGCTGCTTCTCTTGGTCATGCCGCAAGACGACACAGAACATGCGCACGTCGCGCTCGACAGTGGCTTTGTCGCTCCGTACGACCCAGCGATCGCGCATTGCGAACGAACATCGGTGTACTTTGCAGCGACGTCAGTGCAGCGACACATGGCGGCAGTATACTTGGAGATGCCGTTCCTCACTGCGTATCCAGCGTCTCGATGGCGACGCGTGCGCACGCTCGTTCACGTTCTCACGCGCTGGCGCTACGTCGGTCACGCATGGCGCGTGCCGAGCGCTATCGCGTCGGACGTACTTGACTTTGTCACGACCAACGACGACGTCTCGAACCTCGCAGCTGTCAATGCGCTTCTTGTTGATCCTTGTCGCCGCGTGAGCTGCGCAGCGCGAGGCCTCGAGCTCATGCGCGACGTACTCGCGATCCCGACGTTTGAAGCCGTTCGAGCAGACGTTGTGCATCGGTTCAGCCACATCGCGGTGTTCCAGTCCCATGCACTTGAGACGTCGCTGCTGACGCGTCCGAACGTCTCGATGTGCTTTCGTGACCTGCTCGACGCAGCGCAGCGTGCGTTCCTCACCTATGTGACCGAGCTCATTGTGACGAAAGCGCATGCGCTCCTGGCGGAGCGAGAGCGAGTGCCAGTGCGCTGTCGCGAACTCATTGGGCTCTTGAGCTGCTGGGGCACGCACATTCGGACCGAGCACTTTGGCTTCGTGAACGACATTGGCATCCTCTCGATCATCCAGGAGCTCATGACACTCGACTCGAGTGCCCAGCAGCCAGTTCTGGAAGGACACAGCCAGCAGCAGATCGCTCTTGTCGCAGGCTGCTGGGAGCGACTCCAAGCTGCAGCGTCCACGCTCTTTCGCCACCTCTGCGTGCACTTTGCCGTCCAAGCAACGCGAAGCAGCAGCGCCGATTCGCTTGGTTTGCTAGCAATCGGTCTCCCGATCGAGCCTGAGCTCTCCGGTGTCTTCGCTTTGTTGCTCCATCAAACGCAGAACATCGTGCAGCTACTGCTACGGGCACGTGGGTTCGCAGCTGGTGCCACTGACAGCGACTGCAGCGCTGAGCCAACGGAGACCGTCTCACTCGAGACGCCACGAACGCGTCAACAGCTCAGTGTGTCGTCATCGATGCGTCGGAGCTTTGAGATCATCGCCGCGCCGCAGCGTTTCTCGAGTCTCGCGAAAGGGCTGTCGTTCCCGTACGACGACATGCTCGCGCCACCGTCGACACTGTCGCGGCCAGCGATGTCACCACTTGCGAAAGCGAGCGAGTTCAGTATCGAGATGTGGATCTTTGCGCGCGAGCCGACTGCGAGCATGACTCCGCGTAGCTTCGAGTCGTTCGAGAGCAGTTTGTCGCCGCGAGCGACGGCGCCACGCGTCGTCTTCCTTCGCGGCAACGGCCGCGAAGTCACGCCATCGCTGCTCCTTGTATCGAGCGAGAGCGACGGGACGTGGCACTTTGAAGTCGGACTCTTGATCAACGCCCGCCCCGTGTCATCGAGTGGTAGCTCAAGTCAAGTGAACGCAGCGACGGCGGCACTCAATTGCATCGTGTCAGAGCGCCTCACGTCGAAAGAGCCCGTGGCGTTTAGCAAATGGACGCACATCGCGATTGTGTGCGAGCCGTCGAAGCTCCGTCTGTACGTCAACGGCATCCTCGACTCGCAGCGGAACCTGCAGCCCGCGCACGCTGTAGCGCTCGCCAGCGCGCGCGTCGACCTCCCGTTCCACTTTGGCAAAGAACCAGTGGCAGCCGACTCGGCAACGCGAGGGACGACGAACGATACTGTTGCAGCGGCGCTCCACCTCCTCGCACTCTCGCGGCAGCCAAGCAACAACATCAGAGCGTTCAGCCAGAGCGGTGCTGACGCCAGTGATGGCGCAGCGTCCGACACACTACCAAGCTTTGACGGCGCGCTGAGCAACTTTCGCTTCCACAACCGGTCGCTCTCGCCCATCCACGTGCGCATCGTGTTTGACGAGAAGCAGCAGCAGCAGCAGAGTACTGGAACGCCACGGACGCTCGTGTCACTGTCGCAACAGGACGCGATCTCGACCGAGCGGCTCGTAGATCAGCTCACGCTGCTGCTACTCCTCAGTTCGTCGTCTGAAGGACTCGTGCACTTTACGACCCACGCGACACCATGGCTCGCGTTGCTCTGGGAGATTGTCCTCAAAGTCGACGACCGCCGCGTGCAGCAGAGCTCACTGTGCGTCCTGCGCGCCATTGCGGTGCACCAAACACCTGCAAGGCTCAGTGCGATGCTCCTACCGCGCAGCACAGAGGCGCACAGGCTTGGCTTCCACTCGCACGTAGATGCGTTTGCGCAGCAGATCGTGCGCATCATCGGCTTTGCCGAGTGCAAGTGCCCGCGTACGTGGCAGTCGACTGCCTCGAGCTGCGAGATCGATGAGACGCCGCAAGCACTTGAGCTGCCGCGGACGCTCATGCTGCCACTTGGGATCCACGGCAACGAGCTCTCGCCACAGCGGAGCGAGAACGGCATACCGACTTGGCGTCTCCACGAGTCAGTCGAGCAGCAGGAACATCATAGCATGTCCTCATCGGCACCGACGCTTGGCAGCGAGCTCGTTGCGCTGCTGCATCACCTGTACACGAGTGACGCGAGTTCTCAGCTGTGGCGAGACTCGATCGAGTGCACGATCCGACGCTGCGTGAGCAGTAGTAGCGCCGATGCGATGGATGAAGTCGCTGGGGATGGTGCCGAGCAGCGACAGTATCGAATCGGCAAGCGTGTTGTCGCTCGCACCGCCGTTCAGACGCTCGAACGCATCGCGTGCTTCCACGTCCTGAGCGGCGCCATTGACTTTGTGCGACCCGGTGCGCTGGCAGAACTCACGCTCGGTGGCGACGTCGCTCGAGTCCTTGCAGTCGAGCCAGTTCACAGTGATGGAGCGATGACAGAACGAACTGGCAGACCGCGACACGTTGCGTACGTGTCCGTGAGGCGTACGTACGATGCTGTTGCGCCATCGCACTCGAGCGCAAGTGTCTACGACAACTGGTACAAGCAGGTCGTGAGCCACACGCGAGTAGGTCTGCGTGGTGCTGAGAGCGACGAGAGCGGCGCACTTGCGACGCGACCGAGTCGAAACTTGCGCGTGAACGTGAACGACCTCGAGCCTGTGCAGCCGAGCAAGTCGCTCGCGCCACTGACACTGGCGATCTCTGAGATCGTGAGTGCGTCGTCGACTACGGATACCAGCCACGTTGACGCGACGGTCTTTGACATCTGCCTCAAGCACTTCGCCTCGGCTGAGCGCGATCCACTAGTGACACATGACTCAACGAGAAGTGAGCAGATGCCGCTTCTCGTGCGCCACACAACGAGTCTCATGGCCAAAGTGCTTGCTCAAGCGGCAGCAAGCGCTACAAATGCGCTCAAGCTGCTGCGTCATGACGCGCTCATGCACCGCTTGCTCGCACTTGCTGTCTTGGATGACGGCAACGCAGTGTTTGCAACGTGCGCCGAGGTCGAGCGACAGGTCGTGCTACTGCGGGAACGCGTCTACGACGTGCTCATTGACATGGATGACGATGGCGACGCGGAGCTTGCGCGACTGTGGGGATGCTGCGGTGCAAGGCAGCTTGGAGATAGTGGAGAGACTCCCACGAAAGAGACGAGTCGAGAGAGCGGTCGTCGCGAGGTTGACATCGCGACGAGTCGGACTGGGAGTGCTCGGCGTGGCAGCAGGCGGACCAGCAGAGCCGACGATGCTCAGGGCGTGGTCGCTGATGCGTTGAACGGAGACAACGCTGCAGTAAGCGACCGGTCGATCGGCGGCAACGACATCGACGTCGGAGGCGACGATGCTGGTGCTGGTGCTTGTCTCGGCCAAGACGGCGACGGCGGGGACAATGACAACGAGGAAGAGGAGGAGGACGAAGACGACGACGAGCTCGATGACGACGATGATGACGACGGTGATGACGACGACGAGGACGAAGAAGACGAGGAAGACGACGATGAAGACGCCGAAGCGAATCGCGCCGAGTTTGTCGAAGAGCTCATGCTCATGGGCTTCCCGGAGGAGTGGTGCATCCTCGCGCTCAAGCAGACCGAGAACGACATTGTCGGCGCGTCGGCGTGGATCGTCGACAACCTCGAGTACCTCAGTCGCTTGCAGACGTCGCTCGATAAACAGCGCGACCGCGGCCGCGAGACGCCGCGTTTCAACGACGAAGAGGACGACGCAGTCGGCGACGAGGCCTCCGACAGCGGTCTCGTTACTGAAGATAGCGAGCAAGTCGGTGCGACTAGTGCGCGTGGCAGCAACGAAGGAGGAGACATTGTTGAACGTCCGCACCTGGAGCCTATCGGCAGCGCTGCCGCAGCATCGACACGAGCCAGCAATGGTGACAGCGCAGTGCAGCTGCTGAACGACAAGGAGCTCGCGCGCAAAGTCTTTGGCGAGATGTACTTTCCGTTTGAAGACGGCGGCTACCGCTCAAACACGCGCCACTGCTTCATGCGCTCGTGGCGCGCGCCGCACGTCGAGATGAAGCTCTCGTCGCTCGCAGCAGCTCAGTCCTCAAGTGACTTGGACGAGTCGACCGCCGATGCTGCAGCGCTCTTTCGCGAGCCGGCGGCAGGTTATGGAGCGTTCCGGAGCCGCCTCGACGCCATGGACTTTGCCACATTGGTGCAGACACTATACGCGCACGAGCAGACTCTGGCAGTGCATTACGCGCGGCAATGTCTCGTGACGTTGTGCCGGCACCTCAGCGCCAGTGGCGAGACATCAGCGGCGCTGTTTGCAATGGACTACACGCTGTTCTTCCAGTTGCTCAAGATGGTCGTGCTCCGCGGGCGACTAATGCGTGTGTGTGTCATGTCGAGCGGACAGTCGTGGCGCGATGTGCGCGAGCAGACGTCAGAAGACGCCGTGGCAGCGGCGATCACGCACTTGCTCGGCGCCGACAGCGACCGCTTCGTACTCGCACTGCTCGAGTTTGCAGTCGGCGAAGTCGAGAAAGCGGCGGCGACGAAGGCGTGCGAAGCGTACTTGTGGACGCAGCGCACACTCGAGCGTCCAGACTCTGCCGTGCTGCACGAGCCTGCGATCGAAGTCGTGGCGTGGCTAGTCGATCGCCTCCTCGAGCACTCGCAAAGCAGTCAGTCTGCGTCGTGGTCGTCTGCGCACGTGATGACTGGTCTTGTTGTGCGGCTTCGGCGCAGTCTTCGGTCGCCAAACCTGCCGCTTAAGCACTTCGGTCTCCACATGATCAGTGTTGTGCTACAAAAGGTCGCGACACGTGGTGACCAAGCGCTCGCGCATGCGATCGTCACTGAGGGCAAGCTCGCGATCAGCGACTTTGTCCATGCCGCGAAGCAGCGACATGCTCGCGAGGTCGTGCAGCACCGCCTCGTGTTCTCCGTCTACCTCCAAGCGTTTGTCGAAGTGCTGCACGTGCTCCGATGCATCGAGGCATTCCGTGAGAGTCCTCGCGATGACGCCGTAACTGCAGCGCTTCGCGGCGATCCATTCGCGACGCTGTCAGCGCCACTCGTCGACGCAATGGCGTCAAGTGACGCAAGTGCGCACCAGTCGCTCGTGTTTGACCGAAAGCGGTGCCGAAGCAACCTTCTCACGATCGCAGACGACGGCGCGAGCGTCGTGTACTCGGGCAACGAAGTCTGGAAGACTGTGTTTGCGACCGAGTGCTTCGCGACGGGCGTCGTGTCGTGGGACGTTCGTGTGGAGAAGTCGAGCTCGTCGTATCTCTTTGTCGGCATCGGTGACCACCGCGCGAGCAGCGACTCCTTCCTCGGTGCAGACGACCACTCGTGGGGCTACATCGGCGACAAGGCGCTGTACTACCAGCGCAACCGCGTGAAAGCGTACGGCGACAGTTTTAGTGAAGGCGACTGCATTGGCGTGACGCTCGACTGCGAGCGCGGGACGCTGTCGTTCCGGAAGAACGGCGTCGATCTTGGCGTCGCGTTTGACAACATCATCGGCGAAGTGTGCCCAGCCGTGGCGTTCTACTCGCGACACCAGCGCGTGTCGTTTGTCCCTGGCAGTCTCGTCACACAGCAATCGCCAGAGGGTAGCGGCAGCGGCGAGGATGATAGCCCAGTTACCAGTGGTGCGCACGCTGGACGCAGCGCTGGGAGTATCGAAGAAGCGCTCGTTGTTTGCGAACTCATGGATGCGATGATAAAGCGAGCACCGGTGCGACAAGCGCTCCTGGCGTCGGCGTTCGAGATGACAGTCCAGTGGATGGTCGAGTCAAAGAGGTTTGTGACGACACGCGCTGGCAAACCGCTCTGGGTTGACGTCACAAGTGCACAGTGCGCGCCGTTTGGGTTCCAGTCTGGCGAGCGCGTGCGCACGAGTCGCGGCAATGGCGTCGTTGTTGGTGTCGCGGAGCAGCGACTGTGGGTCGAAGTCGATGGCGAACACGGTGCGTGGTTCTTCCACCCGTCGCGACTGCGCTCGCTGACGCTCATCAGCGTGGCAAGCGCTACACCAAGCGCTGGATCAAAAGCACCGGCATCAAGCAGTGGAGCAAGTATGCCAGCACCTCAGAGTGGCAGTGACGATGCTTCAGCGCTGCCTCCAAGTGCAGACGACTCCGAAGCACTTGAAGTGTTCATGACGCGAGTGAACGATCCGATGTGGAGCCTCGCGGTCGATCGCGAAGTCTTGAGCATCGTGAACGACCACTGTGAGACGACGAGCGTGAGTCCGTGGAACCTGTCGCCATCCCAGGCTCTCGATGTGCTCAAGAAGCGCGCGAGCGACCTCGAGAGCGTCCTGGGACGGCCGATCGTTGCAACTGGCGACAGTAGCAGCAGCAGTGTGAGCACACACGAAGGGCATCTCGTTGCGCGTCTTGGCTTCCTCCGGTTCTTCAACGCGTACTTTAGCCGCGTGATCGGGTACTTTGACCTCACGTGGCACTACTTTGCTCCTGGCGCGAGTCTTTTGCCCTGCCAGCTCGTGTCGCAGTGCCGCGGCAGTCTCTTCATCGCGACGAAGAATGCGTTCTTCACGGCGCTGATGGACAAGACCGCGAACGCGCCAAAGAAAGCCGATGACGACTACGACTACCCGGACGACTTGCCGCAAGTGCTGCTGAATCGTCCCAAGGCAGCGACGGCAAAGTGCCACCCTGGGAGCACCAAGAGTCTCTTCCTCTCGCTCGTTGGCCAGGCATTCGACGAGCTCCACTTCCTCCCGCTCCGAACGCTCCGGATGGTGTACTCTCACCCGATGGACGACGGCCAGCTCCGGAGCTTCAAAGTCAAGTTCGAAGGCGAAGGCGTCGACGACTACGGCGGACCGTACCGCGAGTTCTTCTCGCAGTTCTTTGCGGAGCTTCAGATGCTGCGCACCGACTCGGATGAGCAAGAGCAGCCATCGGACTACACACACCCGCACCACTACAGTGGGAGTGACAGCACCAGCGCATCGACAGGAACCGGAGCGCCAAGCAGCAGTAGCACCCAGTCAACTCCAACCGAGTGTCTCTTGCCGTTTCTGCTCCCGAGTCCCAACTGGCGCAACGGCGTTGGAGCAAGCCGCGAGAAGTTTGTGATCAACGCTGCGCTGCTGCGTGAGCCATCGTCACAGGCGCTTGGAGGCACTGACGCGACTCCCACATCCGCAAAGCCGCCGCCAGACAGCAGCGCAGCATTGGAGCACGAACGCGAGAACTCGGAAGAGCGCCGACAGCTCCACGGCGAGATGTTCTTCTTTCTCGGGCAGATGCTCGGGACGTGTCTCCGTACGCGCGTGTGCGTCCGTCTCGACCTCGCCGTCTCGGTCTGGAAACACCTCACGGGCGAGTTCGACCATGTTGGCTATGGTGACAGTGATGGTGAGGGAGGTACACGCGCGTGGGAAGACGCGGCGCTTCTGCATCTCAAAGAGGTCGACTTTGTCGCCTACACGCTCTGGAAGACGCTCCGCAGCATCCTCACGGACTATGAAAGGCTCCAAGCAGCTGGTGTGGGCAGTGACGACCACCGCGTCCGCGACCTAGCTGAGCAGCTCGAAGCGATGGACTTGACGTTCACGACGTTCTTGTCTGACGGTCAAGATGTCGAGCTCTGTGAAGACGGCGCGAACAGGACCGTGACGCTTGAGACGCTCGCATCGTACTTGACTACAGTGCTCCGCGCTCGCTTGGACGAAGCGAACGACGTGATGAACATCATCAAGCAAGGTCTCGACTCGATCTTGCCAGTCGCTGCGCTTAGTCTGTTCACGTGGAGAGAGCTTGAGAAGCGCGTGTGTGGCGTCGCCGAGGTCGACGTGAATTTGCTCATGCAGAACACCGAGTACGACGAAGACGTGTCGCCGCAAGACGAGTTCGTCCAGCGCTTCTGGCGCGTACTCGCGGCGATGGAGGAGGAGGACAAGTGGTGCTTTCTCCGGTTCGTCTGGGCGAGGTCGCGCCTGCCTGCTGGCACGGCGCAGTTCCACCAAAAGTTCAAGATCCAGTCCGTCGCGTCGTCATCTTCGAGCGGAGGAGCAAATGGCGGGGGCGACACGACCAGCGGCACAAGCGGCAGTAGCGGCGCGTGGATGGACTCGCAGCTCCCCAAGTCGCACACGTGCTTCTTTGCGCTCCAGCTCCCGCGGTACTCGACCGACGAGATCTGCGTCAAGCAGATGCTCTACGCGATCCGCAACTGCGTCGAGATGGACGGCGACTTTCGCCTCGCAGACACAGAGATGACTGGGTGGAACGACATTGACCCGAGCGACCAGCTCCGGTTCTGAGTGCATCCTTGTCGACTCGGTGTTGCTGTTGTTGATCCTGAGTCGAGTCGCCTGTGCGTGTGTCTCGGAC
>JAASFT010000329.1:0-23066 GCA_023333885.1 Globisporangium parvum
CCGCTCTTCGCGATCCTCGAGGACATGGTCGCGAAGCTGTCATACCACGAGACGCCGTCGCAGCGCGTGTTCTTCATCTTCACGTTCCGCGAGCTGGCGCTGCTCGAGGAGATCCACCCAGTGCTTGCAGAGCTCCGGTCGCTCGATCCCCACTGCGAGTACTTCAGCTTCCACTTCAGCCTGACGCGACGTCCGAGTATCGAGGAGTGTCGGCGGTTCATTCGGCATCGAGCTGTGCCAGTGACGACCCGAGCGGCTCTCGTGCACTCACGAGCGTTTAGCGCGCCTCTGCGATCGATGAGACTCAAGCTGCTGATGTACGTGGCAGCGTTTGCAAGCAGTACACTCGCGCTCTGCGACCTCGTGTTCCGGCGCGCGAGTGACGCAGACACCGATCGTCCGAGTCGCTGGCCACTCCAGTACTTCCGGCAAGCGTCGGTGCTGTTTGCGAGCGCACTGGTCGCTCTCTTCTTTGCTGGCGTTGAGCGCGTGCTCACGCTTCGAGCGAACGCAGCAGCGCCGTCAAGCGTCTACGAGTCACTGCTGCCAGAGTCTACGCCGCCGCTGTTTGCGGCAACGACTTCGCTCCATGCGCTCGGTACTATCGACGACCTCTTGAGCGAGTACAGCGTCGTGGTCGGGCAGCGTCCAGACGTGCACGAGCTGCTGCAAAAAGCGCACCGATCGCACGCGTACGCTGTCTCGGGTGCGTCGTGGCCGCCATCAGCAGCAGCATCGCCTGCGATCGGCGTCTTCGTCTCAGGTCCCGAAGCGCTCAAGTCAGCGACCGTGCTCTCAATCGCAGCGATTGACGCAAGTGCGTTTGACGTCCACGCCGAGGAGTTTGAGCTGTGAGCAGTGCCCAGTAGTGCGGCTGTAATGTAGAGAGATGTGGATGTATGTACGTTGAGCTCCATCGCGTTGTCTGGTACGAGCGCGCTCCTGTGTGTGCGAGAGCTCCGAGACTCGTGGCCATGACCACTGTCGAATGCCTCCAATCACTTGCGTCAAGTATGGTGCTCGAGTGGGAATCTCCTGCTTACAATACCGCGGCTCTTTCCCGCTCGTGCAGTTCCATCTAGCATTGGGATTCGTGCTCCAGCCATCACTGCCACCAGCATGGCCTCAGCGCGCCAGAGCGCGCGACTCCGTACAGCAGCAGCGACAGTCGTCGATGCCGCGGCCGCTGCAGTGAAGACGACAGCGCGCACATCAAAGCGCGCTGCCTCGACTGCTGCTGCTGCTGGCACGACAACAACAACAACAACAACGACGACGACGACGACGGCTGTGGCGCAACAAACAAAGAAGCAGCGCGTCGCCACGCCGCCTGCCGCTGACGAGGACGCGACTGGAAGCGCCGCCACCGATACGAAAGCGAGCGCTGCGAGTGCTAGCGCAGAGACAAAGAACGCATGGAGCGCGCTGTTTGCGAAGAAGAGCGCAGCGCCAAAGCTCGCGCGCGTGCTACCAAAGCCAGCGACTCCGATCGCGCCAGCGCTCCAAGCGCGCGTTGACGCGTACGCTCGGTTCGACGGTGTTGCGTCTCGCAATGCAGCGACTGCGACGAAGATCGTTGCGTGGAACGTGAACGGACTGCGCGCAGTGCTCAAGAAGGATGAGAGCGTGCACTTGCGCGCGTACGTGGCGCAGGAAGACCCGGACGTGCTCTGCTTCAGCGAGACCAAGATCGACCGCGACGAGCTCCAAAAGGTCGGTTCCGTGTACGCACTCGATGAACTGGGCCGCTTGCTGCTGCGACTGACGCCTCAGCCTACGCACGTGTCACGGTAGCTCGAGGACATCTGGCCGCAGTACGCGCACCAGTACTGGTCGTGCGCTACGAAGCGCGGGTATGCTGGCACTGCGATCCTGAGCAAACGCAAGCCGCTGAGCGTCCGGGACACGATCGTCGTGAGCGGCGACAGTGGAGACGACGAAGGCCGCTTCCTCGCGCTCGAGTTCGACGCGTTCTGGCTCGTGCACACATACGTACGGCAGCTCGTGCTGTGCCCAACGAGACGGTCGCAATACTGCAGTACTCGATGTGGTCGACCTGACTGGGTGATTGGGTGATTGGGTGAATGGCTGCGTAGGTCCCAAACGCTGGTCAGAAGCTCGAGCGCCTCGCGTTCCGGACCGAGGAGTGGGACCGCGCGCTGCTCCGGATGCTCCAGGAGCTCGAGCAGACAAAGCCAGTCGTCTGGTGCGGCGACCTCAACGTCGCGCACCAAGAGATCGACATTCACGACCCCAAGACGAACGTACGTGCGCTGTGGTGCGGCTGCTGTGTGAAGGACAACGCGGCTGCTCACAGCCCTGCTGCCTGTGCTAGCGCAACAAGAGCCCTGGCTTCACGGACGCCGAGCGCGCGAGCTTCAGTGCGATCCTCGCCAGTGGCTTCGTCGACACGTTCCGGCACGTGCAGCCCGAGACGCAGGCGTTCTCGTACTACTCGTACCGCTTCAACGCGCGCGCGAAGAACAAGGGCTGGCGTCTCGACTACTTTGTCGTCTCGCAGGCGCTGCTTCCGCAAGTGGTACGTCCTCGCGCGCGCTTGTGTCTGCTGTCGGAGGAGAGGACGGACTCATGACCGCACGCTGGGATACGAATGCCATCAGGTGTCGTCGGAGATCCGCACCTCAGTGACTGGGAGCGACCACGTGCCGATTGTCCTCGAGCTCGAGCGCCTCTGAGGCGTCTGTCGGCACCCAAGAGCGAGCGAGTGCGAGAGGCACCAAACGACAGAGTGCGAGAGAGTGAGAGATTCTGTACGTCCTAGCGCGGAGGCAGTCCTCGCGTCCTGCTCGGTACGATGAAGCGCACGAGTAGCCACAGAGACACACCCGTCGATTCGCAACGCTGTCTACCAATCTACAGATCCCGACGCGCCTTAGACGCTCTCTTGCGAGTAGCAGTCGCCGCCATTTGGCGAGAGCGCGCGGTCGCCCGCTTCGATTTCAAACTCCACGAGCGACGTCACGGCGTGGTACGGCGTTGCAGTGGCGTTGTACGGCACGCGCCGCGGGAATTTGCGCAGTGGGTCGCGTAAGCCCATCTGGATGAGCTCGTAGAGCATGTACTCGCGCGGCGCGCGCTCGAGCGTATGGAGGATGTGCGTGAGGTCGGCGAAGCACCAGCGCACGCACTGGAAGAGCGTCTGGACGACGCGGACGTCGCAGTAGTCGACACTGTTCGCCAAGACACTGCGCCTGCTGCTGCCAAAGCAGAGCGTCGTGAGGACCTGCACGAGCGTCGTCTCGCCGCCTGGGATGCGCAGTCGGTCGCTCTCGAGCACGAGCACGAGCGTCTCGAGCGGGAGCTTCCGCATCTTCTCGAGCACGTTCATGCGCACGAGGTCGCCGACGGCGCCACTCGGCGACGAGTAGAACAGCGTGCACGCAGTCATGTAGTGGTACAGATTGCAGAGCTGGTGGCCCCAGACGAAGAACCGACCCGTGAACTTGGCCGAGAGGAACTCGGGTGGGTCGAGTAGGTCCGAGCTGCTGCGACCAGCAGCGTCGACTGCGCCTTGCGTCGCGGCAACGACACTGTCGGTCTGGCTCGGCAGTCCTTCCTCGGTCCGCACTGCGCGGAGCTCGAGGACTGGGATCAACCGCGCTGACGCCGACGACGACCGAATGAGCGGCTGCCAGACGCCGTACTCGCGTGACGAGTGCATGTACCGCAGCGACACCTCCTGCTCGTGCGTCGGCCCGCCGCGCGCGCACCGAAAGAGCACTTTCATCTCGCCCCGGAGCGACAGCGCGGGGTCGCGTGGGTGCATCCTAGCGTCGTGGTCGCCGTCGTCCTTAGTCTCTGCGTCCTGGCCTTCGCCTGCCTCGTGGTCCTGACTGTTGCTAGCGCCAGCGTCTTTGACGACACGCCACTGAATCAACACGAGCGAGTCGAGCTCAAAGCGCACTTGGAAGGCAAACGGACCGAAGCGAAAGAGCGTCTTCGGTCGAACGTAGTACGCCTCGCCGCTGATCTGGACGCCTGGGAGCGTGATGAATGGCTCCCACGGAGCAAACGCACAGTGAAGCGACCGGAGCGAGATCGGGCGGTCGCTCGAGCGCTCGTGTCGGAGCGTCCGCGCCGTCCAGAGGTCCAAGCCGACGAGGACGTTGCGCCAGACGCCGACGTGGCGAATCGCGTTGAACACTTTCGTGACGACGCGCGTGAGGAACGAGACGTCGCGGAGCACGCTCACGTACTCGAACTCGACGTGTTTGAGGATCTCGGGTGTCTGGTCGCTCGGGACGCGGTCGAGCACGGCGAAGAGCTGCGCAAGGAGCGCAGACCGTCGCGTGTGGTCCGGGACGCCAGCGACAATGAGCAGCAGCGGGATCCACTGCGCGTACGGCGCGCGGTCGATCGCAATGCTTACGCACGTGTGCAGGAGCTCGTTTCGGAGCCGGAGCCAGCGACAGAGGTGCACGACGTGCGGTGCGCAGCTCACGTCGACGAGCCGCACGTCGTCGGTGTAGAA
The DNA here is from genome assembly GCA_023333885.1 of Globisporangium parvum. Taxonomy (NCBI): domain Eukaryota; phylum Oomycota; class Peronosporomycetes; order Pythiales; family Pythiaceae; genus Globisporangium; species Globisporangium parvum. The sequence goes on from JAASFT010000329.1 coordinate 4,493, forward strand.
GAACTCGACGAGCGTCGCGACGGCAGCAGCGCCAGCAGCGCGCCACTCGACGTGCAGGACGTCCTGGCGAAGCACACTCGCGGCGGAGCTCAGCAGCGGCAACTCGCTTCGCGGCGACTCGGGCGATCGACGCTTCCCTCGCACACGCGCTTCGCTGGATGGACGCGATGCAGTGGCGGCGGCGATCGCACTGTGAGGATGCGACTGCGCGCCTGGCGTCCGTGGCGACGACAGCTGCTGCTGCTCCGTGCGACTGAGCATCGTGGACTGGCAGTTGCTCGCGACGTTCTCTTTCCCCACCGGCGACACTGGTCGCGCACCATTGCGCGGCGTGCGGTCTGGTGACGACGCGGCGTCAAAGTCGAGTGCGCTCGCGACCATCGCCGCAGTGAAGCTGCCGCGGCCGCGCATCTCTTTGGCGCCGCGACTATCGAGCTGTGCTGTCGCGCCGCCTACAGCAGGACCGCTGGTCGCCGTCTTGCCGCTGCTATCTGAACTGCTCGCGTCGCTCGTCTGCGATGGACTGCTCTCGCGACGGCTCGACGCACTCGCAGCCGGGCTGCTGTGCGCTGCTGCGTGAGCGAGACAGTAGACAACGTCGAACAGCGCCTCGTCGTCGAGCGACCGGTGCTTGCTCGACGACGGCAGTGCTGGCTCCGTCGTCGCTGGTATCGCCGTCGCCTCGAGCGGACAGCGCGTGCGACCAGACGACAGTGCGATCTCGGACCCGAGCGACGCGCTTCCGACGTACCGCGCGCCATCGACGCGCTCGAGCGCAAACGGCGGAAGCGTCGTCGGGAGCACTCGCTGCGCGCGTCTGTCACTGTCGGGAGCGCCTGCTGCTGCTGCTGCAGACAGCGACTGTGCGCTGCCACCGTGGTCCGAGTCGGGGACCCACTCGTCGCGCAGCGCAGTGAGCTTATGGTACAGAACCGGACTCTGCTGCTCCACGACGCTCAAGTGAAGGCTGAACGAGCAGCTCCCGACGTGGAGCACGACGTCTGGCGGACCCAAGAGCTGCGCGCGCCGCAGTCGCTGCGTCGCAGCGCTCTCTGGCGTGCTGCGGCTGCTCGACGGTGCCGTGAGGCTCTGGCTCGAGCCACTGCTGCTGCTCCTAACCGTGCCTTCGCTTCCACCAAACGCGCTGCTGCCATCACTGCCGAACGAGTTGCGCTTTGACCTGCGCTTCGTGCTGCTCGCATCGACGTCGCTCGCTGTACGAGCTGCGAGTTGCTCGCGAAGGCCACGTGTGGGTGTGCTTGCGCTTGGCACTGGCGTTGGTGCTGCAGCAGCATCAGCAGTAGTCGTCGTGCGCTCAAGCGTCAGCGCCGCCAGCTCGCGCTTTTGCCGCTTCAGCGGTGGCGACGACTGCTGCTCCGAGCGCGCGCGATGCATCGCAGGAGACGTAGGTGACTGCGAGTCACGGATGCAAAGCGCCGACAGCCGAGCGCACCCACCTCCACAGTCGTCGCACATGCACGAGTCGCACGTGTGTCGACGACGAGCGAGGTGGTGCTCAATGCTCGACGCTCGATGCTCAATGCAAGCGAAGTGTCGTTTGCAGTTCAGTATACAGCAGTTCAGTCGTGCAAACCTAGAGTATAATTTGCAGCAACAGCCAGCAGCATACATCGAAATTCGAAACACAGTCATCCAATACACATTTAATTTCAAATATACACGATTGAAGAGAGTATACATTGATATACTTTGCTATACAATACACTTCTAATCAGTGGACGATACATACATCACCACTGAAGTGGTGATCGACATGCGTGCGTTGTTGTGCTTCAGTCGGTAGTGCCAATGTAGAATGCGGAATAATGCTAGCCCCTCAATAGCCCAAACGTATTGAGAACCAGTCAATCATGCTGCGACAAACTGATGAACACAGCTCGAGCACAGGAGCAAGCTGCCAATCCAGTAGTCCAGACAGGCAATTCATTTGTCAATACTTACAGCTATTCGGGCATTGTGGGTACACCAAGCTTGCGCACATCTGCTGATCGAAATCGAGCGCTGGCGCAGCAGACCTGGACAACAACGACAACACAAAAATAATCTGGAGACTTGGGTTTCTCCCCTGCACACAATCATGCGATTGCGGCGTGCACGATTTGAGCGCTCGTCGACAACAGAGAGCAAAGGTAGCTACCACGAGCTTTTCAGGCGTCAAGCGACTTCACAGACACAACAAGCGCAACGCATGAGCACGACGTCAGCGCGCATGTACGTTCACTCAGCACGCTACTTGTACGCGCAATCGAGCATTTAGCTCAAACTTGATACTTCAGACATTTAGTCAGCTGTGTCGGCTACTTTGAGAAGCTACACACAGACACATCCAGCACTAATGCAGTGTACACACGGCGTGAGCAAGTGCACACAGAAGTACACACGCGCAACAGCATTCAATATCGCATTTCTTACGCTCGCTTGATCGGTTTCGCAGTACGAATGGCGAGCTCGGTCGTTCAAACGTGCTGCGCGGCAGCACACACACATGGAGCATACAGACGACGTCAGACCAGATCCATACGCGAGCATACACGAGTTTGTACGCATACACACCTCGAATCGCCCGTTGTTGTGCCGCGCTTTCTTGATATTGATCGAATGCACGCGAGCCACGAATGAGGGGGGAGGGTACTCTAGGGTATCTCTCAAAGGCGTCGCTATCTCATTGGCAAAGCGCCTGTATTTGAAGTTTTTAGGCAGTTCATGTTTTGCGAACAGCGTCTTGTGTGGGATACGCAATTTGACTTGATTGACACGCCTGGATAGATCGCTGCGAAGAGAGAAGACGCATCGCCAAGGATGGACGTGTATCAAGGGCAAGCGAGCGAAGACAACGGCGTACAAGCGAACGCAGAACAAGTTAGACTTCAAACATGCAGTGATCCAGCACGATCTCGAGCTCGGCATCGACTCCACTGTCGCGCGCATATTCTCAAGCATGCTGCGCAACACAGCACGCAAGCTCATCAAAGGCGGGGTCACACCACCAAACTTAACCTCGATCCCGTCCACAATTGCAAACAGCAAGACTTGGAATATCTCAAAGGCGGCGCGCGTCTATTGAGAGTCGCTTGGAGTCATGATATACTTGTGAGTATTTCTTCTTTGATTTCTTCGCTGCGAAAGCGCCGGCAGGGAATGCTGTTGGTGGATGAGTCAGCCATCTGGCTGCACAGCCCCAAACAGCATCAAACCATAAGTCACAGGTCCCAAATGTAACTTTGCAGCAAGTCTCTAACTAGATATGAGACAGAGTTGTGTAACGCACACCAAATAGCAATGTGCTCTCACAACCACTCAAATACAACGACACGAGAGAAGCAGCTCACTTCTCCTTTTGCCACGTGTCCATCACGGCTCCCCTCTCCCTCCTCCTTCCTCCTCCTGTCCTCCGTCCTCCGCCGGGTCACCTCGTTCACAAATGCATCGTGTACTCTTGCTTTGGAGTTCCACTCTTTCGGATCCTTGAAGGTAGCACTTCCGATAATATATTTGTTGTACAAATAATGTGTGGGGAATGGTGTGTAAAGATATGTGGTTTCACCGAAAGCAGCTGGTCAGCAAATCAATTATGATTTGTGGTATATGTAAGATAGAATACTCAAACCAATTGTTAAATGTCGGGTTTGTTGCTATCACTGATTTGATTGAGTTTGAATTCACGTGACTTTTTGACTTGGTTTCGAGATCGAGGTGGGGACTTTTTGTCGCTATAAACGATGAACATGTCCAACCATATACATTAACTGTGATGATCTAATTGGGGACATACAAACACGAAGTGGTTCGTCCATTTTGAATATGATTCGGTCACTATCTGCATATATTTTTGGTTTTCGATAAATAGAAATTCAAACCAATTTGTTAGTTTTGTTGTTCTGCGAAAACAGCTGGTCTGCAAATCAAATCTGAGTTGCTGAATATCCTCACATATCAGTAATTGAGTTTGTGTTGGATATCTTCAAATATCAGTATTTGAGTTTGAAAGGTGAGGCTGTTGGACATCTTCCGCCGTCGACGCACCTCGGTAAAATCACTATCAATCTCTTGCTGTGAATATTGATTTTTGAAGACTATTAGTTCTAAGAAGACTTCAATCGAGAGGGAGGTTTCTTATGAGTGTTGGTCTATTCAAATATCGCTACAATTGTCAAGTCAACTTTTAAAACCTTAAACCTCAATTCGAATCCGGGGTTTTTTCGCTAGTCTTTTTAGGCTTGGCGGAACTTGTCTTTTAAAACCTCAACATATGCTAAACGGACAAGTTCCCCTGTCTATCTCGCCTGATAGAGGTTTCGCGTAATATTTGTAGTTTTCAGTTATGCAAGAATACATTCATTTTGATCTTGTTGTTTGTAGCGGAGTGGTTTGACTTTCTGCACAACTCCAATTTGAATTGTCGACTTTGAATTTCCTCAGTCAAGCAGTCAAGCAGGTCGACGGCGAGGTTGAGGTCTAGGGAAGGTCGAGCGGCGAGCGGCGAGCAGCGATCTCTCCGCAACACGTCGTCGACGCACCGCCGCAGCTGAGAGGAGATCCCACGTACGTAGCGACGACATGGCAGGAGCAACGGGTGCAGAGGACGCGTTCAATAGCAACGCCGCGAGCTACACGCAGCGGCAGGTGACGCAAGAGCAGCTCCGCGCAACGCAAGAGGAGCTCTCGAGCAAGGTCCGCGAGCTGCAGATCTACGAGTCGAACTACATCCAGCTCAAGAAGGAGCTCGCGCGCTGGAAGAAGAAGTTCGAGTACATCTTCCGCGAGAACGAGCTGCTGTCGCTCGAGACTGCGAAGCTCGATGCGTCGCACAAGCAGATCGCGTTCCTGCAGCAAGAGATCAAGTTCAAAGAGGAGGAGAGCACTGCGCTGCGCGGGCTCGTGAGCGCGCTCGAGGCGTCGAACAAGAAAGCGCGCGTGTCGCGCCTCGACTCGGCGTCTGCGCGGTTGGCAGGGAAGAAGGACCTGCCGACTGCTGCGCGCGCTGGCGCGGCGTTGCTCGAGCATGAGAGCAGCAGTCAGGCAGCAGTCGCACAGGCCGGCGCCGAAGCGAGCAGCGAAGCGCTCGAGCACGAGCGCAAGGAGCGCGCAGAGGAGCGCGAGCGCGCGACTGCAGAGATCGCGGCGCTCAAGTCCGAGAACAGCATGCTGCTCAAGGACGTCGACCGCAAAGAGCTCGCGCTGCAGCTCAAGGACGAGACCGTCGCGGCGCACAAAGAGCGCATCGCGAGTCTCGAGCAGACGCTCCAGGACGAGCAGGACAAGCACTTGACGCAGCTGCGCGAGAAGCAGGACGCGATCGTCGACCTCGAAGTCACGATCCAGCAAATGGAGCGACGGCGCCGGTCGTCCGCTGCGTTCTATGCGCCGGACCAGCTGCAGCACCACCACAGCGACAGCGCGAGCAGCAGCAGCAATGGCGTTGGCTTTGGCCCAACGAGCCGCTTGCGCGACGCGCCAGATGCCGAAAGTGCACCGAGAGCCAGTGGCGACGACGACGACTTTGACGAGACGCCAGACACGCCGCCGGGCACACCGCCGCCAATCTCCGCTGGCGGGCTCTTACCGCCAGAGGACCCGACGCAGGACCAGATCCTGCGCGACTGGGACGTCGACCGCCGCGTCCGCGCTGCGGCGACGACCGAGTGCGACCCGGAGCGCTTGCACGCGTTCCTGGACCAGCTTCCGTTCGAAGCACGCGATGGCGCGCGTCGGATCTTGCTCGATGCACTGTCGCCCGAGTCGGACGGTCGCGAGGTCGCAGAGTCGCAGATCTTGATCAAGAGCGCGTCGAAAGCGACGCAGGCAGAGCTCAAGGCGTTCCTCATTCCGCTCCTAAAGGCGCACAAGACCATGCGCGTGACGTACGCGACGCTCGAGCGCAAGACGATTGTGACCGACGTTCGCATTACGCTTGAGCCGCGTCCGAGCTCTGTCACCGGTCCGCTTGGACCAGAGGAGAAGCGGTTCGGGAAGCACCACGAGTTCTACGGACCGTCGAGCGACGACGTCGCGAAGCTCGTGCTCCACGGCCCACGTGCGCTCACGACTGAGAAGAAAGCGCTGTACGTGTCCAAGCCAGTCGTGGCCAAAGAGCCAGCCGCGTCGCCGCGAACGCCGTCCGACAGCGAGCGCCTGAGCGAGTCGCCCACGCCGCATGTGCTGCACCAACCGGCTGGTGAAGCTGACGCAGCTGCGCATGGCGACAGCGCAGACAACGGAGCGGTCGTGAACCGGCGTTGGCGCGGCATGAGCGTCCCGTCTGCGATTGCAGTCGGCAAGACCGCGAAGCTCATGGGCACAATGGTCGCTGGCGCGAAGCAGCGCGTGGCAGCAAAGTTCACGAACGCCAAGTTTGTGCACGAAGGCACGTCGTGTCAGTTCTGCAAAATGGCGCCGATCGTCGGGCCGCGGTACTCGTGCGCGACGTGCGTCGGCTTTGACTTGTGCGAGAACTGCTACGCGCTCGGCGGCCACGGGCTCGAGAACTCAGACGAAATGTTCTTCCGCGTCCAAGAGCTCGTGCTCGCGCGCTGCGCGCGGCTGCTCGACCAAGTCGAGCTCTTGGAACTTTTGCGGTTCGAGATCTGCCGCTCGAACTTGCGCAAGTTCAACTTTTGCTTGAACTGGCTCGCCGACATCATCACCGGCAAGACGTCGCGCGACTTGCAAGCGCGGGCGCTCGAGATCCCGAGTATCCGCCGCGACGTCCGCAAGCGATTTGTCCCGCTGCTCATGATCGTCTGCAGCGACCGCGACGACATTGAAGTCAAGACCGAGTGGGAGCTCGAGAGCGACAACTCGGCGCAAGTCCGCAGCGTCGTGCACGGGTCGCTCAGTGACGGCGACGGCAAGTTCCTCGAGACGCTTCGGATCTGGGTCGCGGACCAGTACCGCACGACGTCGCCGTTCATTGAACGCAACTTGCTCAAGTACCGCGACGGCGTCGCGCTCGATGACGACGACGGCGACGATGCCGAGCACCACGACGCAGCGCCAGCGAGTCAGCTCAGTGCGCACCGACCGCCACTGGCGCAGAAGAAGAGCAGCAAGACACTCGACTCGGTGGACGAGGCGGAAGAGCGCTCGGCGTCGAGCAAGCAGGGCTTCCTCGAGCGCAATCGCATCCAGAGCAGCGACGAGTTCTAAGACCTCGTCGCGTCTGAGCGTCCTATACATCCGAGCATTCATACAAGCGAGCACGCGTGGGAGAACAGCAGGAGCCGCCGCAGCACTGCGAAGCAAGTGCATCGCGTGCATAACCAGAGTCAGTGCGTTTGTGTCTATTGCGATTGTTGAGTAGCGGTAGCGTGCACCTTCGTTCAGTGCTGCTACCTATCCACTGCTGCTGCAGCAGCCTTGGAGCCTAGCGATCTCCTCGATGCAGCGCTGCGAGGACGCGACCGACACGCCGACCGACACGAGTCGCCATGCGCGACCATCGGCTCGTGACGTTCGACTTGGCGCGGAACGGCAGCGGAATCGCAGTCGAGTGGTCAAAGCGCTCGGTCGACGTTGATGCGCTCGTGCCGTCGCTCGACCGCGGCTCCAGCACGCCTGTACTCGCAGCAGCCAGAGCGACGCACAACGTAGGCGTGTGGCGGAACCCTCGACACGACTGCGTCGTCTGCACACTGCTGTGCACGGCACATAGCGCTGGCGACGAGGAGAGAGGAGCGGTTGCTGCGAGTGCCGGCGAACGCTCAGGCACTTCGTCGTCCTCGCGCATTGGCTTGAGTCGGTACTGCGTCTGGATGCGTTCGAGGTACTCGACGTACGTTGGTGGCGGCGAGCGGCTTCGAGCACTCGGCTTGACGGCATCTCGTGGCGGTCGTAGCGACGCATGCAGCGCTGGTGGACCTTGCATTCGTCGGCGCTTGTAGGCGTCCGTGCGGGCTTGCTGCGTCGATGTTGGAGGCAAAGCGCAATTGCGTGATGTCCGGCGTGAGTTCGTGTTGCCAGCGCTGTTGATGTGGAACACGGCAAAGTGCGAGTCGTTGATTGTCATCATTGCTTGGTAGCTTGCGCGTTTGCGAGTGATGTCGTTGTCGCTGTGCTCCGTGCGGTGATGCGAATGAGCGCAAGCGTGCGAGCAAGTGCCGAAAAAGGATACGGACAGACGTGTTTGCTGGCGCTGACTGCTGCACATGCAAAAATCCGTCACACACTGCGAGTCAAACTGTGTCTTTAGATCCAAGCCGGCACTTGCTGGTGCCATCCATCGCACGTGTGCTGTTGTTGCCTCTGCCTCTTGCTCTGTGCTGTGCGAGAGACCTGACGAGCGACTTCGGTGATCGAGGGCGTTCCGCTGCTGCGCAAGAGCACGGACACGAGTGTCACTTCAACGCGGCTCGTCTTTTTCGTTGCGCTTGCTCACGCACTCGCACTCGCTCGGTCGGTCCGCACAACACACAGCTTGGTGCAGCCCCAGACGCCAGTGACAGCGCCAGCGCTAGCTCTCGAGGCGAAGCGCCAGTGTTTCCATTTTCCCATACGCACACTGGATTGTCGGATCTGGGGTCACGACGATCGCTCTGCTGCCGGGATGTCTCGACTGCGGTGGTCGAGTGCGCACGAGCGCTAACGCCATCGGCAGCGCGAGGCACTCGAGCGCACGCGGTGCGATGACGATCGGCTGCGAAATGTTCCGCCAACTGGATCGCTCCGTGCTCGGTAGAATGTCGGTTGGCCGCCGCGGCGTCTGAGCAACAGCAGCGTCGTTGATAATCGATCATCCGCCTTGGTGTCGTCGCCAGGTGCGCGTGTGAGCACGCGCGAGTCGTGACGATACGAACGCGTGCTGCGTCACGCCATGCGTTTGCATTGGATGGAAAGCAGCGTTCTGATGCCGAGACATGCCATACCACTTGGAACTGCACCAAGGCGCTCCTCGCGGTATGGCATCGCGGTATGGCATCGCGATCAACAAGCAGCAGTGGTTGCGCGAACGAGTGAGTTAGTGGATGTTCATGTTACAAGTGGCTATCGCTTCGTACAAGATAGGCAAAGAGAGTCTGGCGAGCATGCGCTCGAGCTCACAGTCGGACGTCGACGCTGCACGCGTTCTCCTCCATGCACGCAAACGGGAGTCGAGCGAACGCACGCGCAGCGTCCGAGACAAACAGCGCTGCGCGCGGTCGCACTGCGCAGTGGTCCGCGTGCTGGCTCTGTGCGCGCGCTTCTTGGAGCTGCTTGAGCTTCGCGTCGCGGTACGGCCAACGAATGCCGCGGCGCTTGCACGCGCGCTTGATCGTGATCACAGCGACACCGAGGATCTTCGCGGCTTCGCGCTGCGGCAAGTGGTAGAACGGCGCGAGTTCGTCGAGAGTGAAATCAAACACGACGCGGCTCTTGCGGCGCGGCTTGTCGGGCGCGTGGTGGAGGATCGCGCGGGCGAGCGGCGCAGTCTTTGCGCACTTCTTCGCCGTCTTTGTGCGCTGCGGGCTCGCCGCGGCTGCGGACGCTGGCTGCTGCAGTACTGTGACGCTCATTGTAGGAGGCGAGTCCTGGTGCGAGGCGTGTGCAGGCGATGGCAGAATCGAAAGTGCTTTGTGGTGTTTGAGTTGCCTGGGTCTCGATCCAATTGCTCTTCCTCACGACCACGGCCAGACGGACCAGAAGGAGACCGGGCGATCGCCAAGCACTTGAGGGTGCCTGCCGTACATGTACAGGCTGCTGCTGGTTTGCCGCGTCGAGTTGCTTGCACATGCATGCGCTCGCCAGTCCCACATGCTAGTTCGTTCGTCTACTACGAGCAACAGCGAGTGGTAAGGCATGTCGATCGGTTCAGATCCTTCGAGAGTCTGCAACAGCACAACCGCGCATCGCGGATTTTCCGCGCACACGCTGTGCAAGCCGCTCGGTATTGCACATCGATCGATCGACCTGCTCGCACATGCACATGTGCGCACACATGGCTGCCGAGCCGGTCGTGAATGAGTGAGGAGGAGCGAGCGAACGCAATGCACGCAGCGCGACCGCGCCATGCGCCAGGACTTTTGCACACATGCATCTCATCCTCTTGGCGCGCCGAGCAGCCAATCGAACGAGCATGCATCGGTTTGCAGACGCACATCGCTGTCATGAGCTGCCATCGCCTATCATGGTCGAAAGAAAGGAAGTCGCCAACGAATTCCGCTCACTTCGCTTCACACTCGCGTGCGCCAGCGTCTCGCATCCGACGGTAGCCAGCGCCAGCGCCACGCGAACCCATGATCGCCGAGCACAAGCGATGCCGGTGACAGAAAGGCTCGAGTAGGTTGCTGTCGGCCTCGGCGCCTCGGTACATCCGCGGTGCTTGGACATACACGACACATCATCGACCGATCGTTCCAAGCAGCTGCTGCCAGCGAGTGCGAGTGCGAGTCTTACCTTGGCGAACTCGCTCTCGAGCTGCTACAGCTGGATTGGTTATGCACAGATCGCGAGTACGACCATCGAAATGCACGCATAGTCTGAGGTGTCCGTCCATGCAGACATCCATGCGAGCACACTCAGAGAGCCGGCGAGCTCCAAGCTGCGACGCTGTCTCTACAGTCACATCGATCGATCAAGCACTAGAGTGACAGCAGTGCGGCGCGCATGCCATCTGCGCGGCTTCAAGCAGCGATCTTGCCAAACTTCGAGGTGGACAAACAACATCCAGTGACGCCAGCAACACGCGGCTGGCTAGCAAGTCGTCAACCCATGCTCTGCTCCATAGGCAAGCGCAAGAAGAACGACGACGCTCGATTGACATGATGCAGACGCAGGCGCACACACACAAGTGGTTGTTGTTCTTATCCTATCCACTCACTCACTACACGCAGCTCCACTTGACCAGACACGTACACGCACACGCAGCACAAAGCACACTCTACTCGCGCCGCAAGTAGTACGAAGACTGCTCACACCTGGCGAGACTCGCACATGCACTCGAGTGGCAAGCGTGAGAATGCACGCGCGGCTTCCGACAGGAGCAGCATCGCATCGCTTGGGTCTTGAAGGTTCTTGCTCTTGCTCTGGCTACTGCTGGTGGTGTTTCTGCGACGGCGGTGCGCAGATTTGGTGGACTTGGCGTCCTGGATCTCCTTGAGCTTCTCGGCGCGGTACGGCCACTTGATGCCGCGGCGCTTGCAGTTGCGCTTGATCGTGATCACAGCGACACCGAGGCGCTTCGCTGCCACGCGCTGCGGCAAGTGGTAGTACTGCGCCATCTCTTCTTCCGTAAAGTCAAACACGATGCGGCTCTTGCGGCTCTTGCTCGCAGCAGCGTGGAGGATCGAGCGCGCCACGCGCGACGCGCTCTTGTATCGCTTGGTCTGCGCGTTCTGCGGACTTGTCCCCGCTGCTCCGATTGCGACCGCGAGCGGTGGCAATGAATGAGCGTGTCTGTGCGCAAGTGGGAGCTTGATCGTGGACCGGAGCGGTGGCGACGAGATTGTAGCAGGCGTGTTCGCTGCTGCTGAGAGCGAGGTCATGATCGACGACATGTCCATCATAGTGCGTGGCGATCGCGTTTGGGAGTGCGGACGGATCAAAGTGGCTCGCGTTTGGACGAAGTGGCAGATTCGAGAGTGAGCGGTTCAGCGCACGGAGCATTGGTGTGACCGCTGCGAGCGCGGCAGCTGCTGCTGCAAGGATAACAGTCTTTGAGCAACGAGCCAGCGCGACGACGCGAACGACGCATTGGTCCCAAGTACAGAGATGCAACTACTAGTCCACCTGCAGTCGCTTGATGGTGTTGAAGCGCAGCGGACTGTCTGTCCCGGCTTGATCCCGCACACGTCCATCGTATTGCTTGTGCGCTGCTGGCGTGGTGGATTACAGTAGCCGCGGTTGCTGAGCTGTTGCTGGGCATTCCGACTGCCGCAAGTGAGAGCGCTCAAGTGAGCGAGCGCTGGATCTCGTGTCTGTTCGTCGTGCTGGCACGTGGACCTGTCCATCCTCTCCATTCGCAGCAGCAGCTCTACGTTGTAGATGAATGGCGACTGCGTCGCCAGCTGGAGGTCGCAATGGTGGTCTTGGCCAAGCGCACCTGCTGTCACCTCTCTGCCACCTTGGAAAAGTTCAAGCCAGACAGATGGTGACACCCCAGCAGGCATGGCTTCACGCTTGAGAACCAGGTTCAATGCTCTTGCAGTGACCGCTCGCTCGCGCCGGTGGACTGGCGACTGCACTCCAGTCTCTTTGCAGGCAGCACGCTCTCGCCTCATCGAGCGTGACCTGAGCAACAACAGCACGTGCACATACCAACAACTTTGGTCGGACTGATTTCTCCAGCGCAAGGCGTGTGTGTGTGCGAGCCACATGGTTGCAGTAATGCTCGTATTGCAGCGATGTCTTGTCAGTAGTGCATGTGTCTTTAGAGTCCTACCTACCTCGGCGAACACGCACGGCTGCGCTACTGCAGCATGCCTTGGTAGAGGTCGCGGTGGATCTGCAAGATCCGCGCGCATGAAGACGGCACGACGTTTGCGCACGCACGCTCGCACGAGTTGCGCAGATCTGGAGACGGCGTCTCCGAGTCGTACGCCTTGCACGCGACTGTGCAGCTCACGCCATCGGGGCACTGCGTCGCTGTTGGGATCGCTGACGCTGGCACTTGGTCGCACGTGAGCTTCGTCACTGTGATCGAGCCGTATGAGCAGCCGTTCATGCACGCCGAGTTCTGCGGGTCTCTGCAGTGCAAACAAGGTTGGGCAGGAAGGAGTCAGCGTACGTGTTCAGCGCAGCTAGAGAGCAACCAAGCGTGTCCGCACCGGATGCAAAGCTTGCGGCACGTCTCTTCGTGCCATCTCGTTTGCACACCGCGCACGCGGCAGCGCGCACGCAGCAAGTCTGCAGCCGCAGGGTTCGTGCTGAATACCGGATTCAGTGGCACGAGAAGCACTGGCGTGGCAGTGGTAGTTGCCGCAGCTGCTGGTGCGCCGCTTACATCGGCGGCAAGCGGAGCGACAGTTGTTACAAGCGCGTCGTCATTGCTCGTCGCGTTCAACGAAGCGCCGGTACTTGGATCGAACGATGTAGAGGACAGCCAGCGCGCTTGAATGCCGCTCAGACTCACGTGCTGCCACGCAGCGCGCGCAACATAGACCGTCCCGCCGGCAGCTGCGAGCGTCAGCACAACGCATGCAGCGTACTTGGAGATCCGCCGGTAGCGCTTTGCAGGCTCCATCTCTTTCCAGTACTCGTTTGCCTCGTCCTCCCAGATGCTGCCTGCGCGAGGTTTCGCTTCCGCGACGGTCGCGACGTTGCGGCGTGTCAGACTCATGTCGCTCTCTCGCGTGGGCTGCTGTCGATACGTAGCAGTGGTGCTGCTGCTGGAGGAAGCACGTTTGCTGCCTGCCACCTGTCTTGTTCAAATGGCGCAAAATCGGCGCAGCGACGATCGATCGACCACAGCAGCAGCGAGCGTGCTCAGCTACAAATATCGCGTCGTTTCATTCATTTGCTCGCAAAATAGCAACTCGTTGAAGTAAATGTAGCCATGTTGGAAGCGAATCAAAAATTGGTGGCCGCAAGTCCAAGCCGCGCAGCGATGCACACATGTGCGTGTGTGTGTGTAAGAGTTGCTTGCCGCTCGCAAGAGCAAGAGCAGCTGCTTGCGGTCGGATGTAGAGGTCTTACCTTTTAGTTGCACTCGCGATGAATGAAGAGGCACTTGCTGCTGCTGCTGGTTAGGGGCATGTGCGTAAAGGCCAAGCGCGGTGCCGGGGGTGCAGCAACTGCTAGAAGCAACGAGCGAGCGATGCGAGCGAGTATCGTGGACTTCGTGCACACGAGTGTTGTTCTCGCCTTCAGTCTCGATCGAGTCGCGCACACGCAAACTCGACTCGCGCAAACAACACACTCGACCGATGGCCCATGCACAAGCTTCGACCGTGCTTTGCGTCGCAGCAAACAACAGCAACAAATGCGACGGTGTTGTCAGCATGTACGGGCAGATCAAGAAGAGCCGTCGCGCGTTCGACTTTTCGCTCGAGACGCTCGCAGCGTACTCGTTCTTGCGGCAAGACGAGGTACATCTGGAGCTCCACCGTGTCATGCGCTGCACAAGGCAGAGCTTTGCGCTGGCGTTGATAGGTTGCGTGTGTTTGTGCAGGCAGCACGAGCACTCGGGGTTGCACCAGTCACGCTCAAGCGCATCTGTCAGCGATTGCAGTACCGATGGCCGTATCGCATGCTCAAAGCCCAAGCGCGTCGAGAAGGACGAGTGTCAAGCCAGCCGTCGAGCGACGCACTGTCGACTCCAGCATCGTTGGCATCGTCTCTATCACTAGTGTCGTCACGCGAGCGGGAGTCCCCAACTCGAGTCCGCAAAGACAACCCGTCACGCCTGACACCAAGTCCTGATCGAGTCAAGCGATTGCTATCATGCCAGCGATCCCAGGAGCACTTTGGATCCCAGTCACTTGACTCGCTTCCGATCCTTCCGCCCCTGTCGGTCGTCACAGCGTCGTTGGCCCGGACGCCGCCTCCACACATGTCCGTCAGCCTCCCAACGCTCCAGCAGATCTTTCCTCGCGACTCGATCCGCCGCGCACCAGCATCCGTCACCGCCGTTCCAGTGAAGCATGCGCGTTTGCTGCATGGTGCAAGCACGCGATGCATCAGAACTGCGGCCTCAAGCGCGCTTCATCGAAGTGCAGATGCATGAGCTTGCGCGTCCGGACGCTTCGTTGTCTGTTTGACACGCAGCGTCTGCACTGAGTAGCGCTGCAGCAAGACCTTGTCAGTCCGTCCGTCAGTCAGTCTGTGTCGCCGAGTCGCTTGTACCGCTCGGTCTCCTCCTTGCGCAAGTTTACACACGAACAAACCCTCTCGCCCGAGCGCGCTGACGATTGTGATCGAGCGACTGCTCTTCCAGTCAAGCGAACGCAACCAGTGACGACACTTCGCTTCGTGCTTCCTTTCTGCGGCATCGATCGATCCGTAGGTCTTTTCGTCGAGACGCGAGACGCACGAGCAGACGCCACACCTCGACGCTCAAGTAAGGCGTCAGTCAGTCCGCCCGGCTTCTCCAAGTGTCGTGCGCAGTTAGCCAGCGCCGTCTTTTGAAGCACACAACACCCTTGGATCGCGAACCGTCTCGCTCTCGAGATGCCCACGGATGCTGCCAGCAGCGTCGCAGCCGTGCCGTGAGCGCATAGAATCGACCACCAGTGCTCTTCGACATGCGCACTTTGACTCGTTCTTGTCTCTCAGCCGTCCGCGCATGACGCCAGCTCTTTTGCGTCTCGCTCTCGCTTGGTCGTGGGACGCTGTGCAAGCCCAACCCAAACGACAAACGAACGCGTTGCGTGTACTGTAGGTGCATCGTTTGTTGTTGTGTGCGCCGGTCAGCAGTCGAGCCGAATCGCGAGCGTGTTCAACGCTGTTGCGCGCGTAGCACAATCTCTGCAATACGGCGCTCGCAGCGCGCGCATGCGTCACGGTCTCCGCAACGCTTGTTCGTGCGAGTGCAGGTCTGGCAGCGCGCTCGCACAGCCGATATCTGGGTCATCACGCTGCCAGATCTGGCACGGACGGTCTCCGCTTCTTGTCAACCTCGACGAGGACTACGTGTGTACGGAGAACCAAGCGGATCGAGATAAGGCAACGCAACCCGCATGTGAGCTCTGCCACAAACGCTGTCGAGCCCATTTGCCGATTCCTGTTGTCGAGACCACGCGAGCAAGCAAATCAGGAGCAGCAGGAGCACGATGGAGTCCACTGATCATGTGATGGCGATGGCGAGTGCTGCAGCTGCTACTGGTGCACCGACAGACGCTACGACACCCACGACGAGCACCGCAGTTGCTTTGCAGCTCAAGACGCTCTTTGACCGCGCAGCTGCGAATGCGAATGCGAATGCGCGCGCCGACCGCACAGTCGCGCTCGGACTGCCTGCGTACATGACCAAGTTTGCGCACTTGCTCGAGCCCCGACGAGAGCGCGGCGGCGTGGCGCTCGCGCTCGGTACGGACGCAATGGCGAGGCACGCGCAGCGCACACAGGACGCTGCAGCACTCGACGACGTGCGCACGGCGCTCTTGTCGCGCAAGTAGCCAGCGCAGTTGCCGTGTTAAACAAGCCACATGACACTCGCGCCTTGCTCTGACCCGGTGCACGCACGGGTACCACACTGTGTGCCTGCAAGTGAAAGCGAGAGAACTCGCGCACACCGGACCTCGCGCGCGGTACGATCTGTTCGCGAATCCACTCGCGCATTTCCAAACGTGCCGAGATGAACTAGGTTTGATCTTAAGACTATCCACGCAAAGCGCGGGCTTCATACAAACGCAGACTCGTTTTCAAGCTCGGGTTGCTGTTGCTGTGATCGATCGCGCAGAGAGAGTGGTGTCGCCACGAGATGCGTG
The DNA here is from genome assembly GCA_023333885.1 of Globisporangium parvum. Classification (NCBI taxonomy): domain Eukaryota; phylum Oomycota; class Peronosporomycetes; order Pythiales; family Pythiaceae; genus Globisporangium; species Globisporangium parvum. Next base: position 20,851 of record JAASFT010000329.1, read on the forward strand.
GTCGTTGCCTGTCCGGGGAACTCGCACGATGGTCGATCAGCTGGGTGGCGGCATCGTCACGTGTACACTCACTCACTGAGCGCGTGCGCTGAGATGTTGTGGCGCACCATTGCGCGCTAGGCGCTGAGGCTGTTCGCAAAGGCGTCGTGCAAACATCGGTCGCAAAAGGCAAATGCATCTGCAAGCGAGTGAGAGCAAACAAGCAAGGGAACGCTGACCGCGTCAGCGTCGACTCGGTTGCGACGACGGTCTCCGCTATGCGCGAGAGCGGAGGCTGTCCTGTCTGTCGTCGCTCGCGCATGTCCCGCCTTTGTGTCTGGAGTCATCAGTAGACCGCGCGGTCTGCGAGTTCGAGGGTTCAAGAGCTCGAGCCCCAGTTCAGCTCGAGCTTGCTTGCTGGACTGCAGTCCTCGCTCGACGCGACCGCAACTCGCGCCATGCGCGTGTGATCTGGGGCGTGCTGCCAGCGCTTTGGATGGACGGACGAGCGCTCGGTCTCCTCATTCGGATACAAGCGCGCCGATACACTCGCAATTGCGGGTACGGGTGATGTCCCGGTGCTCTCCAACTCATGATCATCGTGGGACCGATGAGTTAGAACAACCCAAAGAGTCGACGCCTGCCTGTCGGGTGCGGACCGCGCATAGCGACTGCCGCGGTCTCTTGCGCGCTCTCTCGTCGACCGCGCACACCGTCGCATCACAGGTCACACGGCGGCTGCACTTACGGCGGATGGACAGAGTGCTTGTGAGTGTCGGCATGAACGAACGCGCACCGACAGTTTGGAATTTGCCGCGACGCAGTGACATCACGAGCGCGAGCAGCAGCAGCCGACACTCGCTCGCCATGGACACCAGCGCTCGCAAAATGAGCATCACTGCGCTCGTGGACGCGTCGCTCTCGGGCTCTCAGTCCCAGCAGCAGCAGCGTACACTGCCACTCGCAGCGTGCGGCTCGATCAGCCCCGTGACTGCAGGTACCAAGGTCAAGCGCAAGCGCAAGCGTGCAGTTGGCCCGAAGCGGCCGCGCAAGTCGCGCGTGATCTATAACTTTACGCGCGAGACGCTCGAGCAGTACTTCCACCTCTCGCAGCGCGACGCCGCGAAGCTCCTGGGCGTCGCGCCGATCACGATGAAGCGCAATTGCAAGCGCCAGGGCATCCTCTGGCCCTACCGCGCCAAGAAGATCGAAGCCGCGCACCGCACGCGGCAGCAGGACGCCGACTTGCCGTCCGAGGTCGAGAGCGCGGGCGACGACGGCGAGAGCGAGAGCGAGGATGGCACCTCCAGCAGCGATAGCTCTGCGCAGACGGCTATGAAGGAGCCGCCGGCAGTGCCAGCGCGCGCGACGATGTCGGAAGCCGCGCAGCTGTTTGCGCGGCTGCCGTTCCTCTGTCTCGCAGACGACCGCGTAGAGAGTCCCGCTGTTGCGCTCGAGTAGGACCCGCCACTCATCCACCCACCTAACTTATCCACACACGCTCAGTCACGCACTTGCGCCACGCTCGTTGTCGTCTTTGCTTGAGACTGCTGCTGCTGTCGCCGCTCAGTGCGAACGGCTGAGTGCTTGCTCGTCGTTGCGTGGGTGCCGACCGCCGTCTTTCGCTCGCATACGCACACGCACGAGATGAGATGAGATGACCGCGCAGATAGATGCAACGTCGCGGTCGCTGAGGCGACGTTGACGCCACAGCCCGGTCTCGAGGGTCTCGAGGAGCAAGGCGAGCGACTTGAGCTGAGCGTGGAGACGCCTGACGCTGTTAAGCTGACTTGACCGAGCGCTTCAGGGTGGCTTACTCAGCGACGGACCTGATCGCGCGCGTCATACGTTGTGCGCCGGTCCCTCGTTCGTTGGTCGTCCACGACCATCGGTTTATGCGACGATAGGAAGATGCCTTGCAAGTCACGGACCAATGCACGCACGCACGCATGCACTCGCTAGCGACGCACGCATGTCGATTACGCCGGCTCCGCGAGCAGACCTCGCTCGCCATTCAGTGCGAGCACCAGAGCTGTACCGCTCCGGTCAGCTACGTTCACGACGATGCGAGGCAACGTTGTGCAGACTCGGCTGCGAGGTCCTTGGAGCAGACCCGCTGCACTGGAGCGGCGTCGGGACTGCAGCTCGCTGACTGACGTTGTCGCGTGTCGTGAGCCTCGCGGACGTGCGCCTCGTTGCTGCACACGGTCGCGAGCAGCAGCAGCGCCGAGACGCTC
>JAASFT010000033.1:0-65300 GCA_023333885.1 Globisporangium parvum
AACTATGGTTGCACCAACTCCGGCGCCAACCACGGTTGCCCCGACGCCTGAGCCAACTACGGTCGCTCCGACCCCGACACCGATGACTGTTGTGCCAACGCCTGAGCCAACCACGGTTGCTCCGACGCCTGAGCCAACTATGGTTGCTCCGACGCCTGAGCCAACTACGGTTGCACCAACTCCGGCGCCGAGCATGGCGACTCCTACCCCATCACCAAGCACTGTCGCCCCTACACCGGTACCGAGCACGGTTGCTCCCACGCCGGCACCGAGCACGGCTGTTCCTACACCAACGACTGTTGCTCCGACGCCATCTCCGACGAAGGTCGTGCCGATTCCGAAGCCGAGCACCGCCGCTCCGACTCCAGCGCTGACAAAGAAGACTCCAAAGCCACCGCCGACGAAGCAGTGCTCAACGCCTCGGTTCGGCTACTGCGGTCGCCAAGGGGAAACTCCGCGGTGCTGCCCGACTGGTCAGGAGTGCCAGGCACTGAACAAGTGGTTCTCGCAGTGCGTGCCTGTACCGTCGACGTGCCAGAAGCAGCAGCAGGGCGTGTCGTTTGGCGGCGAGGACCTCACGCACGTGTATGGCCTCGACGCGTCCGAGTGCTGCGAGCGCTGCGCGAAGACGAGTGGCTGCAAGGGCTACACGTTCTTCAACTTTGTCGGCAAGTCCCAGTCCGTGTGCTACCTCAAGAAGAGCGTCTCGAAGACGCACAAGAAGGACAACGCGGTCTCGGCAGTGCTTGATGTGCCAAGCCAGCAACAGCAGCAGAAGCAGTACTACCGCTAGATTCAGCGGTCCACCACACATCGCCAGCACGAGCAGCTCACCACCACACAGAGCAGCTCACCACCACACACGAACAGCTCCGTGGCGACATGCATGGTGAGCCAGGAGCCTTTCCATCGAGACGCCACTCACGCCAGTCGCACGCGAAGGCAGCTCGCCATGCTCATCTCAGCAAGTGGTTGCATTAATCATAGTCAATGAAAGTCACTGCGTCGATTCGATTCACCCATGTACTGTCGAGCTTGACAAAATCGGCAGACTGGCTGCACCAACGAGAGAACTTGCAGGTGTCCCTTGCATTGCAAGACAGGTGTGTTCCTCGATAACCTCTGCTGTGCTTGTGGGTGGAGTCCCATGTTGTGCACGCAAATTGCCTCTGGGCCGGAGCGAGCTCTGCGAACCACATGCTTGGCAATATCGAGAAGCTGGTCGGCACACACTGACTTGGCTGTTGTATTGGCACGCTTTTGGGTACGTTGACGTTCAACGATTCTTCTGCAAAAGCGAAAATTTGACGTTCATGTGACGAAAGCGAGGGACCCGTTCTTTCGACGGGCGACCCTTTGGGTTTGGACTGATTGCATGACGCTCGAGCGACGCGAAGCTCGAAGCTCGGAGCTCGAGCGTCCGCGGCGCGATGTACTGCGCTCACGGTGCTAGCGCTCGCTAGTGAGGGCCAGCACCTCATGCGCGCTCCTGGCGATCAAGTGCGTCCTACTTGCCTCTCTCTGACGACGCGCCTTGCACCTTCAAGCTGTTGTTCAGTTGCAAAAAACGTACACACGCGTGCTTGCTGACTACCTGGTGTCCCTTCAGCCGCTTACAATCTTTCATACAAATCAGACTCCTGCTGAAAACAGGGTGATTCGGGTGCAGCGTTTCTATGGTTGCTGTTCGGTTTGGAACCCTGATTCCCTCATTTACTTCACTACTACTGTAGTGCGGAAGTCTGAACACTTGCTTCCGCCCTCGCTCGCTTGCTCGCGTCCTCGGTCATTCCCCATTCTACTTTGAGCCTCGCACCTCAAAGTCCCTCTACCCACCGCTCAACCACCTGCTCGAGCTCCACCACCAGCAGCCCTCGCAGCGATGGTTGCACCTGCGCACGTCCTCCTCGGCTTTGCGCTCGCAGTCGCGGGCCACACGGCCGTGCACGCGGCATCGATGGACACGAACCCGATCACGATCTCGAAGCACGTGAAGACGCTGAACCACTTCAACCCGGTCTTTGGCGCGTACGTCCCGAAGGAGTCGACCAAGTACGTCGTGCCAAAGGACGCGAAGCCGATGGCGCGCGCCGTCGCAGTCGTCGCGAACGCCAGTGCGAATGCGTCCGAGCCGCACCGCGCGCTCGAGACCTCGAGCTCGGACGTCCAGCGCTTGGAAGAGCACTTTGGCGTCGGCATGGAGCGCAACGTCGACACGCTCGTGTCCGGCGCCTACCGCGCAGCCGAGTTCGTGCCAGCGCCGTGGCCGAGCAGCTACTGGCCGACCTACGGCGACGGCATCAACTACCGCTGGGCCGGCGACTGGGAGCCGAGTGCGTCGGAGAAGTACGCGACGGCGTTCGGTCTCGACGTGAAGAAGTTCACGGACGACATCTCGTGGAGCAACGGCATCCTCTCGCAGAGCTCGAACCGCCGGTGCTGGGGCAAAGACGACTGCGCGGACTTGAACGACGGCAGCATCTGCGGCATCCGCCGCGGCGAGAGCAGCGGCTACTGCATCCCTGGTTGGTACGGCATCTGCCACGCGTGGGCACCGGCGGCGATCTTGGAGAAGGAGCCGCGCTGCGACGTCACGAAGGGCTCGACGACGTTCAAGGTCTTCGACATCAAGGCGCTCTTGACGCAGGTGTACGACGGCGCTGGCGTGGGCATCGTGTTCACCGGCGCGCGCTTCGACGGCCCAGACTGGCCAGAGGAGAAGGACGAGTACGGGCGGTACACCGATGCAGCTCGCCGCGACCTCGGCCCGGGCTTCTTCCACATTGCGATCGCGAACGTCCTCGGGCGCTTCAAGAAGTCGTTCGTCGTGGACGTGGCGGCCGGCTCGGAGGTGTGGAACCAGCCCGTGCGCGGCTACGAAGTGCTCTACACGCAGGAGTACTCGCGTTCGGACGCGGCGGGGACGTTCTTCAACACGGCGCAGTACCCGTTCAACCCGGCGGCGAGCCGTCTCGTGTACGTCCGCACGCGCTTGAGCTGGATGAACGAAGCCGGCGAGGACGGTCCGATCATTGAGAACGGCCACGCAGACTGGTACACCGGCACGCGCGAGTACGAGTACTTGCTCGAGATCGACGCGCAGCGCCAGGTCATTGGTGGCGAGTGGCTCGGCGAGTCGCAGACGAACCACCCGGACTTCCTCTGGTTCCCGACCGGGCGTCCGGACCCGTCGACGGTCACGAACGTCGGCTTGAGCTACCAGAACGTGCTCAGCTTGCTCGACGCGTCGGTCAAGTGCAGCGGCACCGTGGACCCGAACCCGCCGACGCCACCGCCAACACCTAGTCCGACGAGCTGCGCTGGCACCGGCGGCTGGTGCGGCACGGACGCGACGGGACCGCAGTGCTGCGCGTCGGCGAGTGACTACTGCCAGCCGTGGAACCCGGGGCACTACCAGTGCCGCCCGGCACCGCAGGAGTGCGGCGTCCAGCAGACCGGCGTGGACTTTTACGGCAACGACCTCAAGGCGCTGTTCGAGATCCTGCCGGAGCAGTGCTGCGCCGAGTGCGCGCGCACGCCGGGCTGCAAGGCGTACACGTTCGTGAACTACAACCCGGACGGTCGCGCGGCGTGCTACCTCAAGACTGGCACGGGCCAGCGCCGCACGGCCGTCGGTGTCGTGTCGGCCGAAGTGAAGAACCCGCTGCCGATCGACAACTCGTGCAGCACGCCTGTCGGCGGGAACTGCGGCAGTAGCAACGGCCACGGGTGCTGCCCCCAGGGTGCGTACTGCCAGCCGTGGAACGTCTGGTACTACCAGTGCGTCAATGCGCCGTCGCAGTGCGCGCAGCAGCTCACGGACGTCGACTTTTACGGCAACGACCTCCGCACGGTCGTGAACGTCTCGCCCGCCGAGTGCTGCGCGGAGTGCACGCGCACGGCCGGCTGCCGCGTCTACACGTTCATCAACGAGAACCCGGACGGCATGACGCGCTGCTACCTCAAGAGCAACGACGGTGGCCGCTCGACGAAGGTCGGCGCCGTCTCGGGCATCGTGAACTGAGTCATCTGAGTCGTCTGAGTCGTCGGGCGTGAAGGTGTCGTCGAGCGACGTCGTGTCCTCTCCAGCGACTGCGCCACCCGTCGCTGCATTCCTCATTTTGTAGTGCGACCTTCCTCTTTGAATGCATCGCATCGTTCCATCATGCTGTCGCTCTTGTTCGTGCAGCTTTGGATGCTGCTGTCCGCGCCACGACGACGACGACGACAGAAGTACGCAGCAGCAGCACTAACGGACACACGCACGCGCTTAGCACCACGAGTGTCTGCAGCTTCGGAAGCAAGCAGCAAGCTCTGCCTCTCGGCACGAAGTATTCTTATCTGCTTCTCTTGTTGCTTGTCGCCTTCACTTCGTCGTTTCACTTCAACAAACTATGATACCATCGTTTCGACATTCCCCACATGTCTCCAGTCGCACTGTCCAATCTGGCCACTATCGACAAAGTCCACATACTTTATTCAAGTGACTTGCCGAAGAAACGTGGTTTAAACAACTCCTCCCAAACTTACAAATCAGTCTCAAACGAGGATATTTGTATTCGTCAAAGTCGAAGTCGAATTTGTCACACATACATCGTTCTCATACAAAAACAACTTTAAAGCGTCAAGGCAATATTATTTTGACTTCGTTGGGCAAAAATATCCCAACGTGAATGTGACAAATCCACTTCAAACCGAATTACCATCAGAATGTGCGACAAAATAGTATATGTAAATTTGTTTCCAACCTTTGGCAAATAGAACCTTGCTCGTGTGCAGCGAGCTTTCGGTTTTACGCACTGAGCACGTTAAGTTTGATTTCAATATGCGGGCCAGACAAGCCAATGCCTTGGATAGTGATTGAAAAGAGTTCTGGACATGTTAAGTCATATTTCGACCAATTATGGATCAACCTATGGATGTGTCATGAGCAATTGTAGTTTACGCTCCTTTGTGTAGTTTGAAATTGACTATTCTCAGTACAGTTCGCGAATTTTCCATCAATTTTGAAGGGGTACCTACAAGTAGAAGTACGAATGTTTTTGTATTCCACACAAAGTGTAAGACCATACAAATTATGGATTGTAGCATCTGCCTATATGTATTGCCGTTAAAGTCATTGAAGTAAATGGGATTGTCAATTTTGATTTGCCGTTTATGGGTGTCTTACTGATCTGCAAAGCAACATTCCACGTGCAGCGGTTTGGTTCACATTATCAAGCAACGTACTGCGCCGCTTTGAGCATGGTGAATAACGCAAGACTGCAGCAAAGAGTGATGTTCGGCCAGTGGGCAAGATCGTGTAGTGACGATTTGATCGACACGGATAACTGTTATACGTTTGTTATACGAATCAAAAATGGGCCTGATAAACATATACTCGATCGAGATTAGATCAGTACTTGATTGTACATCCGTAAACATCATTGTAAATCTCTATTGATATCAAACTTTCCGATTCACTGTAGGACTTTCATGTTCCCACTTTCATTAACTTGTTGTCTGTTTTGGCCGACACCAGGTCACCAGACCACATATGAATTTTCGAAAACAGGACATCGCGGCGACTTGGAGAATGCGGCGCTCGATCAGCGCATTGGCTCTTTGTAAAGGGGTCACCGTACACTGCTAGCTAGGTACGAATAGCAAACCCCACTCCTGCATATTCCATTTGGGATGTGCGCTTAAGCGAGGTTCGTCTTTATAGAGGTCCCTCCCTACTACATCGCCGTGCATTTGAGTGGTTCTCAGTACTCCCGTACTTTAGTGGAGATCCTACATAACATCAAAATCAAAAACCTCAGTTGAAAAACACGCATTTCACTCAAGCTTCCTCTGCCATAGTGTAAACCATTCACGTCCCTTGACACTCTTGACTAGGTTGACCGAACAAAGTGCACCAGCTGCTCATCCAGTTTTCATCATTCGACACGTCATCTGGTGTTCACTACGCAACCAGGATCACGATTTTGCGAAACGCAAACTCGTTACCCCGTATCGGTAGATAAATCGATATTTTTCGAAACACTAGCTAGTGATTAGATTTATGTAGCAACGGCATGGTTAGGTTAGGAAGGGACGTGTTACATATTCAATTCATTCTTTAGTCGAGTAATTGAATAATATCAAGTCGTCGATTGCAACACCTCAGGTAGGGACATGTTACGTATTAATTTTCGTACTATACTCAAGTAGTTGCAAAATACCATGTCTCCGATTGCAATACGTTTTGGGAAAACGGTTGCATTCAAAGACATGTTTCATATTGATGCTACGTTTCCAGTCTGTTTGTTTTTGTGTCATGCACCTGCCCTAAACCTACCCATAGTATTTGCAACGCATTCAAGTCACACACTGTTTCAGTCAGTTTCCAATATTATTGGTCAGTTCTGGTTGTTTTGTCTTGTCTGTGTCTTTTTGCGCGATGTGTATGAATATGCTGTCCAAATTATCGAGTTTGCTTTTCAAAGCAGTACATTTCATGGAATATACGGATGTAACGTTGTCATTTTGCGTGATTTGTGTGAATGCTCTGAAGCTGCATCTATGAGCGCAAGCTCGAAGGTCATGCCCGGCGTCACAGATGAATCTGTGCTGTCGCTCGAGGCTCGAGCGTTGGTGGACTCGCCAGTGCGCTCCCTAACGCCAGACACGACGCAGCGCCTGACTGGCGAGAAGAGGTGCGTGCGTGTAGCCATGAGTGGCAAGTGGACTTGAGTCGCGCAGAGAGCAAGCCGAGGATGTAGGCTTGCAAGAGAGAGAGAGAGAGCCGATGGATCCGAGCGCTGCCCGATGGTCGTTGTTGGTGTCGGCATGTCGGCAGCATATGAATGACCGAGGATCCACCTGCTGCTGCCTCGCTTCTCTCGGCTTCGGCGGCGGCGGCTTGCGCAGACGAGCGAGCGAGCAAGCGAGTGAGGAAGCAGCAGCGCGACTGAACTGTTTCGTCGCGTCGAGCCGCCACTGGCCACCACCGCTTCACTCGCATGTCTGCTCAAGATCCCTCGACCTCCTGCTTGCTTGCTTGTTTGCTGCTTTGGCTCGTCTCGACCGCGGCAACTGCGCGGTGCGCGTGTGGCGCTCACAACAGCGCACGCAATGATCACCCAGCTACAGCACCTTGCGAGTCATGAGAGACACTGGAGCACTCACTGCCTGGGCATCAATCATGGACATCGGCAGCGAGAGGCGTCGTCGTAGTGTGAACAAGCAGCTCTCTATAAGTTAATGGGTGTGTGCAAAATCGGTGGTGGTCGTCGTCGTCGTCGCTGTCGCGGCGAGCGAGCGTCGTGGCGCCAGCGCCGTCGAGCTCCTGCGCTCTACGACGTGAGCGATGCGATCGACGGCAGCCGCGGCGGCGTCTTGGTCTCGAACGAGCTCGGTAGCAGCGCGCGACGGAGCCCCGCAGGGTCCTGGGAGAAGCCGCGGTAGTCGCCTTCGCGCGGCGAGATGCGCGAGATGCGCTGGAAGCCCGCGATGACGTCGTCGATGCTACTGCTCGTGTCCGAGCCGTTGCTGCTGTAGTCCGACTCGTAGTGCGCGTGGAAGTCGTCGTCGTCGACGCCCGTGCTGCTGCTGCTGCTGCGCTGCGGGTTCACGAGAAAGTCGATGCTGAGCTTCGTGGCCGAGCGCGGCGTCGGGAGCATGCTCACTTCCGTCGGCGAGCCCGCGACGGCGCGCAGGCGCTGGTGGCGCAGCGCCTCCGAGATCTCGCCTGTGAGCGGCGACAGAGGGAGCTTCGAGTGCGACTTGCAGCGGCCCTTGACCTGCGAGAACTTTTCGCAGTCGGGCACCGTGCACCGCCGGCCGCCGCCGTGCGAGATGCAGTACCCCTTGCTCTGCGCGAGCTTCGAGCAGTCTTCGTGCTGGCACCGGCGTCCGCCGCCGTGCGCAATGCACAGTCCGCGGCTCTGCGCGAGCTTGTTGCACGTCGCGTCGCGGCAGCGCGAGCCGCCGCCATGGGCTTTGCAGAGCCCGCGCGTCTGCGCGAACTTGTCGCACTCGGGGAACTGGCACCGCGCGCGGTTGCTGTTGCGGCGCGCAGTCGGCATCATGGTGGCTGTAGGTGGGGTGGTAGTGTCTGAGGTGCTGCTGCTGCTGCTGCTGCTGCGGCGTACGAAGGAAATCGTTAAGTGACAACGACGGCGGCAGTGGCGGGTGCGAACGTCGCAAGCTGTACGACACGAGCAGCGAGCAGCGAGAACGAGCGAGTGTGCTGGCGCCTAGGGCTCGTTGATAACAACACCTGGTCTGCCGCTGCTGTGGAGGTGGAGGCAGAGAAGGGGGTTCAGGGCAGCACTGCGTTTCGGCTCAGTGCGGCGCTGGGAACCAGCTGAAGACACACATACACATGTGTGCGACGACGACGACGACGACTGACCGACACGAGCACCTTCACGAGCGCTTTCCGAGCGAGAAAGCGTCGAAGAAAGAGGCTGTGAAATGAGACCAGTCGGCTGCTCTGGCTATGCATGCGCAGTTCAGCCATCTGCTCGGTTCCGTTCAGCGAGCTCGCGAGCAGGAGCAGGAACAGGAGCTGTGCTGGGCATTGGGGGCTCGACCTCCACGCTCCTGTCGAGGAGAGTGGTGGCGCGTGGAGGCGCTGCTGGGCTTGAGCTTGAGCGTCTGCGGGCTCTTGAGATCAACGAGCGTCCCAGAGATCAATCACCGCGCACGCGCACGCGAGTCGGAGCCTGACTCACGCACTCGCGAGTGAGTGGATGTTGTTTGCGGCGCGACTTGCGGTCGCTTGCTCTTCCTCCATGTAGTTCCTCGCGCTCATTGTGCGCATTGCTTGAGCGCGAGGCCAGTGCGCGGCGGAGCCAGCAACTCTCCAGCCACACCTCGAGAGGCTCGAGCGAGTGTCCTCAATCATCAGTCCCGCGCTCAGCAACGAAAGCCGTCACGAACGCGCGACGGCTCGAGCTGAAGCGATGGAGGAGCCGCAGCGAGAGCGCGTCGAGCGTACTTTCAGGGGATTGTCAGTAGCGCGGCGCTGTAGTGGATGCTCGCACGCGCACGACAGCGAGTGAGTCAGGAGCAGGCGCTGAACCCCTGGACTCGCGCGCCGCGCCTGGTGTCCTTTGCGTTCGTTTGCGCCTTGCGTCGCACATCGAGCTTGCCGCACCGCCAGCGACATCGTCGTCGGCTGCTGGTTTGACTGACCGGCTGCCGAGAGAAACCAGGCTGCGCACCGCGCATGCGCAGCTGATGAGCGTCCGTGCGTGCCCCGCACTGTGTCGCGGCTCAGTGTTTGCATCGTCGCACCGCATGGCTCCATGTGCTTGAGCTTGAGAGCGTGCGAGCGCTGGGGCGATCGATCGGAACCGAACACAAACAGCGGGAAGGTCACGTCGATGACAAACTGAGCTTGCCGCCGGTCGAGACGAGAGAGGAGAGAGAGAGAGAGAGAGAGAGAGAGAGAGATCGTGGTGGTGGAGAGGCGATGAAGTGTGGCAAACGAAAGGCGGCTTCGCGCGCATGTTGGTAACCGCACCTCCGGAATCCAACTCGCAAGGCGCGACTCGGTCGCTCGCAAGCCCACGACGCGGCTGCTGGAACGCTTCCGACGTGAAGCAAGCGAGCGGCGCGCCACGCCACTCACGCGCTCCTGCAGACCGCTCGCATGAGCGCTCCTGCCCATGGTTTGCGGCAAGCAAAGCGCTTGAGCGCTTCCCGCGAGCAGCAGCGCCTTGGCGCCGCTCACCAAATGTGCATGTTGCGCTGGATCTCTCTCCCCTCAAACCAAAGCCTGCACCAACCAACCAACCAACACACCACCCACCTGACCGCAACGCAACTCGCCTGACGACGCTCCTCCTCTGCATATGATTGCAAAAACGAGCCTCCTGCGCTGGCGTCGTGGCTTGCGTGCGACGACGGCACGTCCATGACCGACCAGCTCCGCGCGCTTGCTCCTCTCGCTGCCGGTTGTCGAGCTGGCAGCAGGACCAGCACCAGGCGTGTGTCGTCACTGCTGTTTACGAGAGCGAGAACGTTGGAGTAGCGCAATGCAGGTCGCAGCCAGCACTGGCCGTTCCAGTTCGTGTCGCGATGCTACACTGCGGTGGTGCTCAGCTCGCAACTCGCAACTCGCAACTCGCAACTCGCAACTCGCAGCTCGCAAAGCAAACACCAAGGCGCCATGCTGCTGCTAGCAGTCGTCGTCGCGAGCATTAGTCGAGCGAGCGTGGTCATTCGCGAGTGGTATCATCACGCGCGCTGACTCTCGATCGCCTCGCCCAGGTGGGTCCAGTAAGTGGATTGTCGAGAGCGCCGCGAGGTGGCGATCGCGCTTCGTGCGGACATGACCAAGCCGGATGCACAGGATGTCTCTGCACCTTCACGCGACCTCTGCTGCTGTTCCTGCTGCACTGTATCACTCGCTCGCCATGTTGGTTGTTACAGGTGCGTCAAGTGCCCACCGCCTCTGTCTCGCCTTGCTGCTGCTGCTGTCGCAGATCCTGACGGACACACGCTCCGATGCAGCGACGCCGCCCTCGATCGGCGTCGGTCACACTGGTGCTGAGTGGCCCAACGAGGCAGAACAAACCGGTCGATCGCTGGCTCGCGATGCTGGGGCGGACCTGACGCAGCGCCATGGTAGTCAGCGCTCGGGAGTGCGGGAAGCGCCTTTAGCAGACGCGTGCCTTGAGCGAGGGAGCGCGTGTGGATCGACTCCTGGCTCTCGTTGCGCCTCTCGAGTTCCAGAGCGATAGCAAGCGTGAGCACCGCGTCGGATCGCGCACGGAGGAGATCCAGTCGCGAGGGCTCTCACGCCGCATCGCTGCTGGGAACGAAGCCTCTACTGCGGCCAGGGCTGTTGTAGTCCTACTCGCGTCCGTTTGCTTGGAGGGCACGGAGCGCTGTTCAGCTGGTCGTACCTTGCAAGTCCGAGCGCGTGCGCCTCGCAGCGCGCTCTCTTGGCTCGACACGACATGGCGCGCAAACGATCGTGCGCGTCGGGAGTCTGCTCTCGGACTGAGCGCGACCGCACCTGCTGCTGCTGTCTCGCACTGTGTCGAGACGCGCGTCGTGTGTCCATCGACCTGCCGACGCTGCTCTCTCGTGCGTGCATGACCGAGCACAGAGCAAGAAGGATACGCGCCTGCTTGACACGCGAATAGCGATGGAGCTCCGTGAATAGCGCGCCTATCACGACCCGCGCTTTGATTGGCATCGAGGCTATTTGCACGCATGGCAGCATCGCAGCAGTGCCGCGCAGGCTTCTCTAGGCAGCTTCCTGCGCGAGCTCGCGCGCACGACGATGCACATTTGGCAAACCGCGTGCTGCCGCGTCCAGCGACACGGCTCGCTCGCTCGCTATCTCGCTATCTCGCGCTCCGCTGCTGACAGGCGCACGTAGATCGGTTCGAGGATCGTCATGGAGCACTTTGAAAGCGGAAGGAGCCATGGCGCGTCGGTGTCAGCGGCAACGTTGAGCGAGAGTAGCAGCAGCAGCAGCAGTCACCACAGCCACAGCACCGGCAGCAGCAGCAATGCGAGCCATAGCAATAGCCTTCGCGACCTCGACGAGCTCCTCATGAGCGGTAACGACCTCGACGCGCTGCCGTTCGAGTTTGGCTGCGACTTTGGCGCGGCGTTCGAGGACAAGTACCTCATCCCGCCGCTCAGCACAACGTCTGCCACGAGACTCTCCGCCATGAACTCGGATGCTGGCTTCGACATCTTGCCGCCGCTGTCGCTCTTGTCGCCGCCGTCGGCGACGTTCCAGCTCAGTATGCCACTGCCGTCGCCGTTCCGGCACTTTGACTACGACCGACTCAAGGCAGCAAGCAGCAGCGCGAACACTGCTAGTCACATCCACTCGGAGTCGTCCTCGGTAGCCTCGTCGCCACTCAAGAAGAGCGACAACGCTGCCAACACATGCGATGGCGCCGAGACACAGCCGTCCGCTAGCTCTCGCACTACTCCAGGTCCCAAGTCGACGCACATTGGCCGATGGACGAAGAAGGAGCACGAGCTCTTCCTCGAAGGGCTCAAGCTCTACGGCAAGTCCTGGAAGAAGATCTCGAGCCTCGTGACGACGCGCACGCTCGTGCAGATCCGCACGCACGCGCAGAAGTACCTCCAGAAGCAGACCAAGAGTGCTCAGCGAGCCGCTGCGGCCGCTGCTGCAGCAGAGGCGGCTGGAACCAGTTCACCTCTGCCTGTGACCAAGAGTGCGCGACCGCATCCTCAACGACTCGGTCAGCACCTTGGCGATCACTTGGATGCGTGGCGCGGCGTTCCTGTCAGCTTCGCGGATCTGCTGCCAACTCCGTCGTCATCAGCGTCGTCTTCGGCTGCGAGTGCAATGGCGTCGTTCGCACGGACAGCGCCACCGTCGTACGTCTTCCCAGCACTCAGCAAGCGCGAAGCGAGCAGCGGCACGAGCATGTGCAAGCTCGAGCAGCTACTCCAAGAGGAATTGCCGCACTACGCGACCATGGACGGGTACTATCCGAGTCCAATGGGCACAGACGACGAGATCTTGCAGCACCCGATGTACACGCAGTGGTCACGCACTGATCCGCACAGCACATCAGCGACTAGCGGGATGGCGCTGCTGCATCCACCGTCCTCTTCTTCGTCATCGTCGTCTGTCTTGGCGCTGCCGACCAAGCGCCGGCGGCTCGAGACCCACGTGGCTGGGCAGCAGCAGCAGCAGCTCGTGAACCCGATGGAGGCGATGGCGTCCAGTGCTTCGAACAATCACAACGCACACCCGACGACCATGTTTGCTCTCGGTCCACACGCAGGGAGCAGCAGCCTCTACAGCACGATGGACTTTAGCGACCACGCGCACTTGCCGCATCTGCTACTGCCCCAGCACCAGCACCACGCCGCCTATGCGCCAAGCTCGTTTGTCGACAGCAGCGACTACAGCAGTAGCTTTAGCGCGCAGTGGCAACCGCAGCCGCAGTAGCACTCCTCCTCTTGCCGTTGGTTCAAAGTACACTCGCCCTCCCCCTTCCCAAGTCTTCCGAGACATCAGTAGTCAGCTCTCGGCGCTCTCTTAGTCGCTCTCCTACGCTCCTGCAGGCGTGGTCAACGCCATTGGTGCTCCTGATACCGACGCCGCACTGCCACTACCGCCTTGCTTGGCGTGTTTCAGGAACTGCTGGAGCGCATTGAGGCGATCGTCGATGTCGCTGAACGAGTCGGCGGTCGTGTCGCCCAGCAGTGCAGACGATGGCCGCGGCGTCTTGGTGGCAGCTGGCGGAGCGCCAGACTCTCGCTGACCTCGCTTTCGCATAGCGACGGTGTTCCGCTTCACTGGCGCTGACTGCAGTGGTGGTGGCGGTGGCGGTGGCGGAGAGGACACTAGCGTACTCGCACCAGCTTGTCGTCGCTGCCCTAGACGCGGCGGATGCAGCGGCGGCGGTGGTGCGCTATCGATTGCCCTGTGTCGCTGTGCCACAGCAGGCGACCGCGACCGCACTCGAGCTGTCGTTGCCGTCGTTGGTGCTGGTGGCGGGGCTGCGTGCGAGCTGTTCGCGCTGTTGCTTGGCCGTGGTCGCGGTGCTTTGAACCGCGGTGCTGCAGCTCCATACGCGTCAGGATCCACCACGCGCTTGGGCGACGCGAGCCGATCAACAACTGCGCGCTGGTGCTGCGCCGACACGCGCGAGCGCGATCGGCCTCGCCGACTCGAGCCATTCGAGTCATTCGACGCTGCGGACGAGTAGCCGCCAGTGGAGCTATCGGATGTGTACCCACCGGTGTACGAACTCCGCCGCGCTGCAGTTGTTGCATTGCGTCCACCACCTGGCGACGGCGAGCGACCAGCGCGAAGGAGCTTGCGTTGCCGCTCTTGCTGGTACGCTGTTGGGTCAAAGCGCCGGAATGGCCGCTGTGGTGGCCGGCGCACGGGTCCGTTGCTGTCATAGTCACTGCCGTGTGTCGCGTCTTCGTCGTCCGAGTCGCCGTAGTGCTGCTGCTGTTTGAAGTGGATCGGGTGTGCGCTTCGGTGCCGCAACGCGCCTGTGGCTGCTGTCGCTGGCGAGCGTGCTGGAGCGCCATTCGTGCCAGTGCCGGCTATGCGACTCGCTCGCGCACTCACAAGTGGCCGCACCACTCCTGCTGGTGCTGTCGCGTGCTGCTGGTGCTGATGCGTCGTCGATGCGCCGGCTTTTGCGCGCGCGATCGCCAACTGCCGCAAGAGTTCGCGGTTCTTGCGCTGCAGGTCGTCGCACTGCGTCTTCATGAGCTTGAGCTGCGCGAGCGTCTCCTCGACGATCGCACTGCTGTCGTGCTAGTCACCGCAGCGGTCCGCCCAAAGCTGTAAGCCTATGGTGAGAGCTCAACAGCTCACACAAGGGGTCAACCTACCAGCTTCCGTCGCGATTCACTGCGCTCGAGCGCGAGCTGCTGCTCGAGTCGCTGGACAGCGAGCTCACTTGCTGGGGCCTCGTGTGTCTGTGCTTCCAGCAAGTGGCTAGACAAGCACAGAGTCGTCAGCACTGGTGCTCGGCATCGCACTGCGCATGCGAGCGAGAGGCGAAGAGACGCACTTGATCTCCGTCTGGAGACGACTGATCTCTGTCGCAGACGACTCGCGGAGCTGCTGGTAGATCGCAATGAGCTCCTTGTTCTCTTGGAGCGTCGCCTGTTCGATCGCCATCAGCTCCAGACTCAGTAGCAGCACGATAGTCAACACGCAGCGCCTCGCGCTCGCTCGACGCCACGTACTTTGAGCTCGCGCTGCAAGTCGATGGGCGAGTCGCCGCCACTGGTCGCCTGCCGATTGCTCCAGTCGCCGTTCTCGCCGCTACTGCCCACGTGCTGCGCGAGCGTGCTCTTCAAGCACCGGTTCTCTTCGCGCAACGCGGCGAGTTCGTCGCGCACGTGCAGGCTGTCGCTGCTCTTTGACGCAGCTGCGAGCGACTGCCGCAGTCGACGGATCGTGCGCTGGAGGATCTCTGGCGTCGGCGTCTGGACGCGATTGAGCGGCAGCGGGTAGTGCACGCGGTCGAACTCGACGGCGTACGTGAGGATCAGGTACCGGCGCGTCGCAGCCGCAGCGCTCGACAGCGTCGCACTTGGGAAGCTGCTCGGACGCGACAGCGAGAACGAGTGAGACGCTGGGACGCGAGCGTCCAGACAGTGAACAAGAGAGAAAGAGAGAGAGCGCGTACGGTTCGAATGCGTCTAAAGGTCGCGGTAGCTGCGTCGACTTGCCCATCTTGCGCTTGCGGTAGAGCTCCTGGGAGCGCGAGTGGGCCAGCCCGTCAGTCAGAGCATACAGCCGATCGCAGAGTCACTCGCGACCGAACGCACCAAGTCGCTCGCGGTGAGCAGATCAACGAAGACCGCGCCGCTGCGATGGGACATCGCAGACAAGAGCATGTTGACAAAGATCGGGAAGCGCTTGTAGTTCCCAGTCTTGCGCGTCAGCTCCTCAATGTCTACAAGCCACGCATACACCGTTTGTTTCATTAGTGCGCTACACAGCAGTGCGATGCGCTGAGCTCTTGCGTATGAGATGACGCACATGCGCTGGGGAAGCTGCCGGTCCAGCACGTCCACTCGTGTGTCGAAGCGGCAGCCGGCGACGATGTCGTGGTGGTGGTGCGCGGTGAGTGCAGCGGCGACGGGCTCGCTGGCGCAGAAAGTGGCGACGCATCGTCGACCTCGACCTGGATGTGCAGCTGTTGCTGCGCGACGCTCACGGTCGCGACGTACGCGACGCCGTGGAACTCGAGGCGGCGCGCGACCTCCAGCTCCTGCTCAAGCTCGTCCATGTGCGCGTGAATGCTGTCGCTTTGTGGCTGTCGCTTCACACATCCGGATATCAGCAACAATAGAGTCGACCGCAATTCGTGATAGTGACGTATTTTGTAGACTTTGTTTTAGTGTGTTTTGTGATCGATTTACATTTTTGAATCTGTATCCACAAAGACACTTTGAGTGAACCACATCGATGAATACAGTTGTGACTACACACTGTACTGTTTGACGAAAACCGGTCACCGGTTTGAACAGCTCGAACTTGACTTGGATACGCTCGCCTGAAACGATGTCGCTGTCGTGATGCCGCTTGCGTTTCTCGGCCATCGTCGCAAGCCACTTCGCCATCCTCTGCGACTCGCGCGAGCACCACTCGCTGCGCCTTTTGAGATCCATAGCGCTACGTGCGCCATGCGCCGCACTGCGCACTCGAGCGACCAAACGACTGCACCGCCGCCGCACATGACACACGAACACAGCTACGTACGAACATGGAGGCGGCGTGCTGACTAGCATACTCTCTCTCTCTCTCTCTGCGCTTTCGCCGCTGCTTTTGCTGCTATGACCACTGATGGCACACATGATCGGTGTGGACTGCTACTGTATTCTCCGCTCTAGCATCGCCTGAGCTCGCACGAGCAGCTATCGACACCACACGCTCAGTGTCGCAACCACACACACCGGCAGTCTCAGCACACCTCGATGCACCAAGTCGAACTGCCCACGACACCAGGGACGCATTACTATAGTCCTCACGACAACGACATCTGCTGCTGGCGGCGTGAGCGCCGGCGTCAAGCGACGTACCGCGCGCTCTTTGGTCGTCCGCTGCTGGTTGTGACACCAGCAGCAACAGCGCCGTTAGCAGCTAGCAGCTCACCTCGTATGCCGTCGAGCGGCACACACCACTTCGTCCCGACTGGCGCTCCTGCGCAAGCGCTCTTATCGTCCAGAAAGCGCACGTCGCGGTGTATGACTCCAGGCGATCGAGCTGAGTGGCCAAAGAGATACCACACTCCAGCAGCAGCGCCAGTGGCAGTACCGCCGCCAATGGAGTTGCTCCACACCGACGAGGTGTCCACACCACCACACTCTGAGCTCGGTGTGAAGAGCGAGAAGCTGAGCGTCTTGGACCAGATCCTCTATGGCGACGCAGATCCTGACGACGACGACGGAGACCCAATGTGGCGCTCTCTCGACGAAGACACTGCGGCGATCAAGCACGAGCGGTCCAGTGATCCGTGGCATCTCGCCCGCTCGCCTGCGCATCGAATCAGCTTCGACTGTGCACTTGGTACGAGCACGTCGCCTGTCGATTTACTCGCACCTCGCGATGTGCTCGTAGACGCAGCGGCGTGGGCGACGCCTGGAGCAGAGGCGCCTGGCGCAGCGCTTGCGTATGCCGAACGACTCGATGAGGACGAGGATGAGGACGCGCGGAGCACGCGACTGCTTGCCGATCTCTTGCGCGTTGACGAGGACGAGGATGACGTCGTCGGGCTCCTCGGGCTCTAGG
Organism: Globisporangium parvum; assembly: GCA_023333885.1. Classification (NCBI taxonomy): domain Eukaryota; phylum Oomycota; class Peronosporomycetes; order Pythiales; family Pythiaceae; genus Globisporangium; species Globisporangium parvum. The sequence goes on from JAASFT010000033.1 coordinate 17,249, forward strand.
ACATGGCAGTAGCTGCGCAGAGTCCATAGGATGATATGATGATGCACATGCATAGGTCGTTGTTGCCATGCGGAGGCTCTCCTGCTGGTCATGTCTATCGCATCGAGTCCGACCTGCGACCTCAACTGCTGTTGTACTCGACGTAGACGATCTCTGGCGCCTGCTGCTGCGGCAAGACGTCCTCCTCTTCGTCATCATCGTCATCGTCGTCATTCTGAGTCTTGCGCCGCCCTTGCTCGACGTCGCGCTTGCTCACACCTTCAGTGCTCTTGCCAAAGCTCCCGAGCAAGCCTTCGCGGTCGGCTTGGTACGGCGACACGCTCTGCGCAGACGACGACGTCGCACTGAACCAGCTCCGGCCATGGCGCGACGACCCGGACGCTGTCGATGGCTGGAGACGCTGGAGCACGACGCCAACGACGACGAGCTCCCACACGAGCGCGAGGAGCAGGTCGAAGAGGAAGAGGAAGAAGAGCGACGTGCAGAAGCTCTTGGGCAGCGCGAGGACGCCGAACGTCGTGTCCACGCCGACGGTCTCCGTCGTCTGCTCGCTCTTGTACCGGAAGAGCTGGACCTGCAAGATGACGAAGAGCACGGCGAGGTAGCTCACAAAGAGCTTGTTCGCATACAGCGGCTTGCGGTAGCTGTCCTGGACGTTGAACGCCACGGCGACGATCCAGTACTGGAGGTGCCCAAAGAGCCACACGACGCTGTTCTCGTACGAGTGCTGCGTCAAGTCTGCGGGCTCACCCGGTGAGAAGACGTAGCACGGCGGCTCGATCACAACGGAGCTATTGAGGCGATGGAGCTTCGTGAGCTCGCGCGCGTCTTCGGCCGAGCAGAACCAGCTCTTGGACCGCGCGGCAGAGATCGCAATGCCCAAGCACACAAAGAGGCAGAGGAGCTGCCCAGCGAGCGAGACGACGATCGTCGGTGCAAAGAGCGACGTCGCTGGCAAGTCCTTTGTGAGCTGCTCGCTCGCGCGCGTGCGGACCATGAGGACCGAGAGCCCAAAGACAACGACGAGGTCGTCAAAGAGGAACTGGTTGTTGCTCATCTGCGACGCCGCGTCGTTCATGAGCGATGCCATCGTGAGCTGCGTGAGCGAGTACAGGACCATGAACTTGAACGCCACGAACGACGTACTGAGCGCACAGCGGCCTTCGCGCACAAGCGTGAGGACGTCCGTGATGCTCTTCTGCCGGCTCGTGAACGGTGCGACGATCGACGCGTCGGCGTCCGAGAGCGCAAGGCCGACATGCGCAGCTTTGAGCGCGCCGCAGTCGTTCGTGCCGTCGCCGACCATGCCGACGCACTTGCCGCGCTCAATGAGCGTCTCAACGAGCCACGTCTTCTGGTGCGGCCGAATGCGCGCAAAGACCTTGGCGTGGAGCACGACGTGCTCGACAAAGACGCTGCTCTCGGTCGCGCAAAGTGCGTCCAGTGCGGCACCGGTGAGCGCAAACGCGTTGTGGTCGGCCAAGCCGAGGAACGTCTTGCTCTCGAGCGGCGTCCACTCCGGATCTGGCCGCGACGCGAGGTCGTCGACGTCTGCAAACACAACGGACGGAGCGACGGCTTGACTGCTCGGACTCAAGTGGCTGGGACTGCCGCTCGGCGTCTCGGCGACGTCGAGGAGCAGCACAGTCGCAGGCAGCTCCATGTTCACTTTGCGCGCGACGTGGATCGCTGTGAACGCGTTGTCGCCCGTGATGATGCGGACGTCGACGCCAGCGTCTTCGAGCGAACTGATAACGTACGGCGACTCGGCTTTGATCTTGTTGAGGAAGAGCGCAAAGCCGAGGAACGCGAGGCGGCACTCCATTGCTTCGCGCACTGGGACGTCGGCAGTCACAGGGTACGTCTTGGACGCAAGAGCGACGACGTAGTAGCCCTGGTACGAGTACGCGCGGACTTTCGCCATGTAGTTTGGCGGGATCGCCGCGGCGTTGCAGATCGCTAGGACTGCCTCGGGCGATCCTTTCGTGTACACGACGCGCTGTCCGGTCTCAAAGTCTTCGATCAGGACGGACGAGCGCTGGAGCGCAGCGTCAAAGAGGTACCGCTTCACGACGCCAAACGTCTTGCCAATCGGCGACGAGATGAGTACTGAGAACGGCGCGTTCGGCGTCGCTTGCTTGTGCACATTCATCTCGATTGAGTAGCCCGTGGCGCGGAACATGTCGCGCTCGAGCGCGTAGCCGGTGATCGTGCCGCTGCGCTCGATCAAGCCGTGGCACGTCGCCAATCCGACGATCGACGTGATCGAGAGCACGTCGACTTCGCTCTGGAGCCCAACAAACGTCGCAGTCGCCGCCGAGACTTCGTCGACGCCCTGGAAGTCCAAGTGGTCGCTCGAGAGCGTCCCGGTCTTGTCGAAACAGAAGCAGTCGAGGTGACCAGCGAGGTTGATGCGCTGCGAGTTGATGCAGAAGATCTCTGCTGCTTCGAGGCGCGTGAGCGCAAAGCCGACGCCGATCGTCAGGATGAGCGGCAGCGCCGGTGGCACGGCGATCGTCACGAGGTCCAGTGCAGAGACGATCGCGTCGCCAGTCGAGATGCCGCTCTCGCGGCTCGACGCCTGCACGAGGCGCTTGATGAACGCGAGGAGCGCGACGACGGACAGTGCAGCCAAGAAGCGGTAGCTGTCGCGCTCGATCTTGAAGTTGATCGGCTTGGGGTACAGGATCGCGCGGAAGAGCTCGCCCTTGGATGTGTCGAAGCCTGTGGCCAAGACGACACCGCGGCTCGCCTGGTCCGCCCTTGCTGCCAAGACCGTCGAGCCCGCAAAGAGCACGCACTCTTTCGCTTTCGTCTTGAGACTCGTGTCGATCGTCAGAGCGCTAGGCCCAGTACTGACTGGGACGTGCTGCTTTGAGATCGGGATCGCTTCGCCCGTGAGCGTCGACTCGTCCGCGGTGCACTCGCCCGTGAGGAGCACAATGTCCGCGGGCACGAGCCCTTCTTCGATCACGACGATGTCGCCCACGACGAGCTTGGCGACAGCGATCGACGACACGTGCTGGTCCCGCACGACCTTCACGCTCGCGTCGACTTGGACGAGCTCGTGGAGCTTCCGGTCGCTCGTGACTTGCGACGTGACTTCCCACGCGATCGAGAGCGCCGACATCGCAATGATGATCAGCGCGTACGTCGTGTACCGCTCGCTGAGCCAAATGAGCGCGCTCGCGACCTGGAAGAGGTAGAACGGGTGGAGGACCTTGCGCAGGAGCACGTGCTGCCACGGCAGCGGCGCAATGGCGATCTCGTTCAAGCCAAAGACGTCGCGCAGTTCGTCGGTGCGCGCGCTCGTGAGTCCGGTCTTGAGCCGTTTGTCGACGTCGCTGTGCGGCTCACGGAGCTCGCTCTTGAGCTTCGTGAACGTCTGCTTCTTTGCGTCGTACACGTGCCGGTGCTTGCGGTACTCGAACCACTTGCTCCCGTTGCTGCTGCTGCTCGCGCCCGGTAACGACGGATAGAGCACGCGCTCGTCCCAGTCCGCGCCGAGCTCTGCTGCGCCAGCGCGGACGAGCACAAAGTCGGCATCGTCGACACTCGCGACCTGCTGCTTTGTCAGTCGCGTGTACCACTGCGGGAGCCAGATGACTGTCACGACAGGCAGAGCCCCGAGCGTCGCGACGCTCCCGAGTAGGTACAGCGCGCGCTGCGTCGCGTTCGACTTGTAAAAGTACACGGTGGCGTAGTCTGGCGGCCCCGACACGAACGTGTGCGAGACGCTCCCTTGCTGTGGTCGCCCAGCGTTGGCGCCTGTGCTGCTCCATGGATCTGACGGCGGCGGAGGACTCACTGGCGGCGATCGCCCTGCCACGAGCGACGCAGTCTCGTCGCCAGTCGAGCGCATCGAAGAGAGAGGGCGCGGCGCGCGCGAAGAGCGGAGCGCAAGGCGAGTGTGCGAGGAAGCGCGCGGATGAGCGTCTATCGCGAGTGAGTGGGAGCGCCGCCTTCGCCTTCAAGCGCTCAAGCGACGCTTCATCATCCGTTTCCCAAAGCCTAACAATAGCCATCAAAAGGCTGCAAATAGGTCCATAGAGTCTAATAATAGACAACAACGATGAGTTCTCGACGTCTAGTTGCAAGCTCCAAGAGCTGGAGAGGAAGCGAGAGAGCGTCTTGGACGACGCGCAAGAGCATGTCGGACCTCAGTGGAAGAACGCTAGAGCGCCTGGCGCGGGTCCAGCTTTGCGCTTGCGCGCCGCTCAAGTTGTCCACTCGGCTAGTCGGCGAGTTGTCGTCATTGCCGTCGGACGTCGTGCACCACTTGCGTCGCTGACGTGAGCTACACTGTACAGTAGTAGAGCTGCCTTCGGTCGCATCGACGCCGAACAGCGGGAGGTCGGCGCCAGGGACGCACCTCTCGTTGCACAGCGACCAGGCGCCGTCCCCGCCGATCTGCGCGCTGTGCGACCGAAACACGAGCTCGAGGCGCGCGGACGGCACTTCGCGCGAGAGGGAGAAGTACCGATCGCTGAACAAACGCTTCTCGCTCGCCTCTGCAGCTTGCAGAGGATCTGTGCTTGACCTCGGCTTGGTGTGGTTCGGTGTCAGTAGCCTCCATCGCGTCGTCACAAATTTCTAGTCGATATCCCTCGCTTTTATCACTAGCTAAACTGCAATCGTCCACCGCTCACATACAGTACGCAAGTGTAAAACCCGCCGCTCAAAGCCACTCTTCATCATCGCGAAATACATCGACAGCGACGAGAGCGACGACGACCCTGCACGCGACCGACCGACGCAACACCGCGTGACCACCGCCGCCACTGCCACGTGCTGCCCCCCACGCCGCGCTCACTGCCGCTGCTAGTGCCTGCTACTCGCATAGCGCTGTGCATCCACGCAGTCTCGCGACGAACTGCATCGCCACGGCTCGCTATCCTTCTGTCGAGTGAGGGAGAGCGCCATCGACGAACGCACCAGCGCGACAACCAGCACTCGCTCTCCTAGGTGTGGTGCTGTGCATTGACACCATGGTACGTGCTCGTGCTCTGTGCGTGCGCATGTCCGGTGTGTGTGTGTGTGGCGAGAGCAGTGCGTAGGAGTGAACGCTCGAGGGCCGCAGTCGTGTCTCTGCCGCCACCTCGCGCGATGGATGCATCTACATGCGTCGTGCATGCCGCAACGAGACCGATAGTAGACTGCTAACTGCGCACGTGCGTCTGCGTCTGTGTCGGAGCAGGACGACCGCGACGAGTTGTACGACGCCATGGACGACGGTGCGTGCACTCGCTCATTCTCACGCGCTCACTCGCTCGGTCCATGCGACACACAGCGCCTGACCCTCTCGGCGCCTCGCTGGCCATTCGCCATTGCGTCTGTAGACTACAGCGACGCGAAGCGCTCGGACCTCATGAGCCACCGCGTGAAGAAGGTCGCGTACCCGCCACGGCTCATGGTCGACTTTACGAGTCTTGGGGTGCGGTTACGCTTGAACGTGTGGTTACGCATGGCGAAACGTACCTTACACCTGTCCCCTCTGCTGCTACCACGCGCACTAGATGGAAGCGCTAAAGCGCTACGCGCAGTTCTACAACGTCACCGTGCGCGACGAGCTCCCCAAGGACGACGTCGCCGCGCTCGTGGCACGCCACTTTGCGACGGCGCTCGATGTCGACGAAGACGACTCGATCGTGTCGTTCATCCAGCGCATTCGCAATGGCGAGCGCAGTGCGACGAAGCGCACGAGCGACAAGGACCGCAAGCACGCAGCCGCGGCGGCAGCCGAGAAGAAGCGCAAGAAGAGCAACAGCCGCAAGCGCCAGCGCGAGCACTCGACCGCGTCGTCGAACGGCTCGGCCGCGAGCGCGAGCAGCAGTGGCGCGAGCGCTGCGAATGGCCGAGACGCGAGTGCGCCGAGTGACGACCGCAAGCACGCCGCTGCGCCGTCTGCCGCGGCGGGGTCGTCGGGTCCGTCGAACGGCTCGAGTGGCTCGAGCGCGTCGTCGCACGTGCCCAAGAGCCACAAGAAGAGCGAGTCGTCGAAGAAGAAGGAGAAGGACAATGGCGAAGACAACGAGCTCTACTGCATCTGCAACCTCCCGAGCTACGGCAACATGATCGCGTGCGACGGCAAGAAGTGCCCGAACCCGTCGCAGTGGTACCACTTGGAGTGCGTCGGGTTCTCGGACGGTCGCCACCCGGACACGTGGCTCTGTCCCGAGTGCGACCCGAAGGGCTTTGCGGCGTTCCAGAGCAGCAAGAAGAAGAAGAGCAGCAACAAGGTGCGGTCCAAGAGCCCGGGGTCGTCCAAGTAGCGCGGCGAACGGGCAGACGACGCTCGTACGACGACGCAGGTGACGCTGCTGGGGAGCACTAGAGACAACGAGACAAAGAGAGACGACAGGACCAGTCGGTCGGTGCATACGCGCGACATACATCTTATGTATCCCCTTGACAGACGAGCGTCGTCTCGTTGCGTTTGGCTCGAGGCTTGGGCGTCCTCGGACCTCGAGCCATGCACCACCGCAGTGTTGCTCGGACCGCTCTGAGGACGTGCAGGCAGTCGTGGATCTACGCGAATGCCCAGAGCTTCACGAGTTTGTCGGCGCCAGTGGTGACGATCGCTGGCGTGGTCGGGTGCCACTGAGCCTGGAGCACTTTGTCCTGGTGCTGATGGTAGCTCGCAAGCGGCGCGAGGTCGCGCTGACTGGCTGCGTGCATGACGCAGATCGTGCCGTCGAACGAACTGCTGAGGAGCCACGCGCCGTCTGGCGACCACGAGAGCGTGCGGCACTCGTCTCGATGGTGCGTCAGTGTCTCGAGCGGTGGGCGAGGTGCGCTGCTGCGCAAGTCCCATCGACAAACGCTGCCGTCCTGGTGGCCAGATGCAAAGTACGCGTAGGTGCTCGGGTCGAACTGGAGCGCGAACGCCGCGTGCGTCGCACGAGCAACGAGGCGCTCGCACTTGCCACTGCGTGCGTCCCAGAGCCGAATGGTCCTGTCGAGCGCCGCGCTCAAGAGGAGACTCGACGATGACGCTGCCTGATCGCGTGGTGCATGGCTCGTTGCGAATGCGAGCGCCTGGATCTCGCCAACGTGACCATCGAGGTCGAGGCACGACGACTTGGACGCGTGCTCAAGATCCCAGCACCGGATCCGCAGATCGCTGCTCCCTGCTGCCCAGAGCAAGTGGTCGGAGCCAAAGTGCAGCGCTCGCGTCTTGCCGGCGCGACTCGGAACCACAACTTCGTGGCTCGTTGCGAGCGATAGGACTTTGATCGACGAGTCGGCGTCACCAGACGCAAGCACTTCAGCGGAGGACTTGCTATTGCGGTTGTACGCGACGCAGTAGATCGATGACTGGTGGTGCTTGTGGCGCTCAACGAGCACAGGGAACAGTGGCAAGAACGCACTGCGATGTGGCGCAGAGCCACTCGCTCCCAGTCGCCACGACGATGTCGCTTGCGACGCGCTAGCTAGCGGAGCATCCACGTCAAAGACGCGGAGTGCGCGTGCATTTGTGCCGATTGCGAGTTGCGAGCCGTCAGCGCTCAAGTCAATCGCACGCACTGCGTGGGCTTCCTTCACTTCCGCCACGACGCTCGCTTGGATGACATGGTCGAGCGTGAGCTGATCGTACCGCTCTGGTCGACTGTGTCGCTCCGATTCGTCCGGCGCAGCAAGAGGCGAAGCGTCTGCAGCGTCGCCAGCGCTGTGCACAGTCGACAACAACAGCATGTCATTCAGGTCATCGGGACTTAGCTCTTCGTCTTCTTCTTCGTCGTCCTCCAGGTCGACTTGCTGATCTTCGTCTCCTTCTTCGAGGTACTTGGTGATCAGCGACTTGGTCGGTTCGTGCGCTGGGTCATCTCCATTGCCACTGCTGTCAACAGAGAGCGACTGTGGCGCGTCTGCTGGAAAGCTCTTTGCGACTGAACGCGCTAGCTCTCGACTGCGACGAAGCTCTGGAGTCTGGTTCGTTGGGCTCTGCGTTCGTTCAAGCAGCGCATTGGAGGCGCCGACACTTCGTTCGACTGGTGGCGGCGCGTCGACTTGGACCAGTGCGCTCTCACCACTGGTAGCGATGGTGTTGACGCACGAGGCATCGGTCGCTATCGGTGCTACGACGGCCGTGATCGACTCCGAGATCGACGTTCGCAGCACTGCGCGTGCGGCTGATGGCGCTGTCGCTATGCTTGAGCTGATGGCGGCACGGCTACTGCTGAGCTCGTCTGTTTGAGTGCTTGCGTCATGTGACTCGGGCACCGCTGCTCTTGCGACAGCTAGTAGTTCATCGTGAGCAGAAGCAAACGTCATGAGTCCGCGACGTGGTGAGCACTGAGAGCTCCTCGCGTCCTCATCGCCATCCTCTTCGTCGTCCACCTCGACGATGAGCTCTTCGCGTTTCGGCAGCTGCTGTATCCGACGCACGGAGCGAGCTCGCGCTCTGTCAAAGTCCAACGACATCGCCAGAGGGTTTGAGCGCGTAGTGGTAGCGGCAGTGGGTGACGTACGAAGCTCTGGCGCTGCGGCAGTGTCGGGTGTGAGCCACGAGCTCCGAGTTCGTGAGAAGTCTACGGATCGCGAGAGAGCCGACCGTCCTGGAGATGCTCGCGGCGCCATGTGCAGCGCTGTACTTGGTGGCTTGCTCAAGTGCAGATGCACTGACTGCGACTGCTGCACAAGGTGCTGCGACTCGACATAAGCGCTAGTGCGTACGCCGATGCAGTCGAGTGGTGCCGAGACGCCGTTCGCTCGCGCTTGATCATGGTGGAACGCAAGCGCGTCGTGCAAGAGGCCAAGCAGCTGTGTCGACGGCATGGCGATGTACTTGTGCTCTGCGTCGTCCCGGCTGATGTCGCCTCGGAAGACTGGCACGAGCTGCTCAAAGCACTGCATCCTCGCTTCGAGCACATTCCATCGCGGCGCACTAGCACTCGGCTCCGGTGCGCTGACAGCAAGTAGCGCGTCGACACAGTGAGCGAGCTCAGTGTCTTTGAGCTGCAGCGCTTGCCGATCTGCTCGAAGCTCGTCGAGCATTGCGCGGCGAGCGCATGGATCGGTGCTCTCGAAGAACGCTTCGAGTCGCTCCTGTTTATCGACACGCGCAGCGATTGCGCTGTGCTCTTTGTCTGAGAGCGCAGTCGCAAGCGGCGCAAGTAGCGCACGTACGCGCGCAAAGTCGCCCGTGAAGACCCACTCGCGCAGCAGCTCGATCTCGCGCGACGCGCCACAGAGCCACGCTGTGTCGACGCCGCTCTCGCGCAGCAGCGCCATCGCACTCGCTGTCAATCCGCATGCGCGCAAGTGCTTGACGACCAGAAAGAGCACGTCGCTCGCGTCGACATGGGTTGGCGCGAGTCGACTTGGTTGCGCCATCGCTGCTGGTCTTGCTGGTCTTGAAGAGAGCAAGACAACTTGCTCGTCACGCATTCGCGTCGTTTCGAGGTCAGCACCTCTTTACGAAGAATGGTATGGATGAAATATCTTGGATCTGTAAGGTGACATTCGAATGCTCTCACGCAGCAATACTCAGTATAAAAAGGTACTCGCGTCACACAAACAGGTGAAGCTCGAGCAGGTCAAGACGCTCGTAGGCAATGGGCACGATCGAGGTCACACACAAGATGGCGCGCCGTGGATTCCACTGCTCTGTCTACGCCTCGTCGCTGCCCTCGGACGTACGCACTCGCGAGCGAGCGACGGCTCCTACTTATAACTGGCTGGGCTGCGTCTGCGTCTGCGTCTGCGCTCGCTCCTGCTGCTTGTTGCCTCGACGACCCGCGCCTGCTGCCTCACATGATCACGATGTTCTGCTTCGGTGTGTCGGGGCCGCCAGCAGCGACGCCTTCGTCGACGCTCCCCGCGCGACCAAACGCACCGGCAGCAGCGCCTGCACCTTCTTGCTCGCGCTTCTTCTTGCGCGAGTAGAGCGCAAAGAGCAGCGCTGCGACGATGATGAGCGCTGCGAGGAGCCCAACGACGATGAACACGGGCGAGTTGCTCCCTTTCTTCGCGGGCGAGAGCGTGTCGGCGCTCGACGCAGCCGAGCCCGCATTGTTTGGCTTTGCAGTCGTCGGGGCGTTGCTGTTGCTCTTGGTCGTGTTGCTGCCGCTGCTGCCGTTGCCCACACTGCCGCCAATGGAGCCGCTGCCCGAACCTGGGAGCTCTAGTGGACCGCATCCGTCACACGCCCACACACACACACACCACAGCTCAGTCAGTCCGGACGCGAGCACACCTAGCAGCGCTCATCCTCTGCGTCGAGACACGGACGCACTCGTGGGACTGATCTCGCACTGCGCGCCAGTGTAGCCGCCCGAGCACTTGCACGTGTTGTACGCGCACGTGCCGTGGGTGCCGCACTGCCCTGCGTTCTCGACGCACTTGTCTGCGCAGAGTGGAGACAACCGAGAGAGAGAGAGAGAGTGAGTGAGACGGCTGCGATCGCGAGCACGAGCACAAGAGCGGGAGGACGCACCGTCGACGACAGTGCTGCACTTGGTGCCATTCCAGCCCGAGTCGCAGACGCACTGGAACGACGGCACGTCGCCTTCGTACGCCACTTGGCAGTTGCCGCGGCCGTTGCACTGCACGCCGTTCACATTGCAGCCACCTGCTCGTCCACACGCACGAGCCACACGCACGAGTGTGAGCGCCACGACCGACCGTTGGAGCGATCCATACACGACACATGGACGCACCGCTGCAGAGCGCGTTGCCCAAGTACTTGTCGCAGCGGTCGAGCGAGATGCACTTGTAGATCCCGAGCTCGCCGCCGATGACTTTGCACCCGCCGCTGCCTTTGCCGCTGCACGCTTTCGCGTCCGGGCGCCAGATGCACGCGAGCTGGCCGGTCGCAGGGTCGGTCGGACAGCTCCCGACGTTGAGGCCGCCGCACGGCGGACCTGCGACGCAGCGCTGCACGGGCGTCTCGGAGTCGCCGGCGACGCACCAAGCGCCTTCGCTGCAGTCTTCGTTCGACTTGCACTCTTTCGCGAGCGTCTCGCCATGCACGCGCGCAAGAGCGCTCAGGCACGCGAGTGCGAGGAGCGCGAACGCGCGCATACTAGAGAGATAGAGAGAGGCTGTGTGTAGGTAGGTGGTGAGAGTACGAGGCACGCAGTGGCGGCGCTCGTTGGACGATGAGGTGGCGGACGCGCGGGAAGCCTCGCTCGCTTGCTCTCTGATGAAGTCGGTCGGAAGCGAGAACTGCGCTTGGAGTTCGCATGGACCAGTCCGCCCACAAAACTCGACATTTGCACAAAAAGGTGGGTACCACCGCGCATTTTCCTCAAATATCAGGCGACGAAGCTGACTCGTTCCAGACACCATAGTTCGATCCTGCGTTTGCTGTCCAACATTCCTAAAGCTACATCTACAAACGTCAAATACCAGGAATCCCAAATATTCAGTTGGCGGAATAGGGTTGTTTCTCGCGCGTCTGCCAAACCAACTGGTGGTGTGAGTTCTCTCTCTCTCGCTCTTGTATGCTCTCGCATGGTGCTTACACGAGCACTATGCTCGACAGCACCAATAGTGCAGTCATAGAGAATGCCATCGAGCTCCATCGCTTGAACGCGGCGCGAGCGTGGCATGAACGTCCAGCACGGCTCCTTTCATTTCTCGCACACGCACACATGGCAAACCTGATTTCTTTCGAGCCCTCGCATTGAGTTTTATCACATTGTTTTCAGTCACATTTGAATAGATAACCATGTGTGACAAAATACAGGGACCTCAGAGACGCGAAACGACGCGAACGAGCGCATCGTTGTTGACACGCATGGCTGCACCACTTGCACAGCGCGCTGCGAGTCACTTGCATCACTACTACACACTCTGCACTTGCTACTATACACGTAGATACCGCGGTTACTGGATCCACACTGGTGCGTGGTGCTTCGAAATGATGTGCAAGCTGTCGCCGCGCTCGACCGTGTGGCTCGCGTCACTGCTCGGGCATGTGAAGACGTACGCCAGCGTGTTGCCGCGTCGCGGGTCGTTCGCGCGTCGGTAGATCCCGAGCACGAGCACGCCCTGCCGCAGTCCGCGAGTGAACACCGTCTTGAACGACTCGCCTTCGAGCTCGCTTGCAATGGTTGCAGTCGAAAGCACTGGGTAGCGAATGTCGTCGTCTGGTCGAAGATCGTCAGCAGCAGTACCAGTGGGGTCACCACCGCGTGCGCCAGCACCATCGTCGCTCGGGTCAGGATCACCACTGCGACTGCTTGGCAGATCGCCACTGCCGTGTCTTGAGCTACTGGCGCTGCTTTTGTTTGGCCCAGGCGATGTGGCCCCAGTGCTAGCGTTGCTGAGAGTCTGTGTCCCAGGAGAGCTACTGCCACTGCTTGTAGTCAGCGGTCCGTGCGTCTCGGGCGCCTGCGTGAAGTACTTCATCATCGACGACGCGAACGGACTGTCAGACGCGGACGTGCGGTGGGCACTCGACGCGTAGTAGTCGCCTGCGAGCGCGTGCACGAGGTCGATCACGTACGGATTGAAGAACGACTGACACAGCAGCGTGTCGAGGACGCTGTCGACAAAGACTTCGCCAGCGGCGTACGACGGCGCAAACGCCGCTGGCAAGAGCAGCTCCGCTTCGACGCCACTCACGTCTTCGCGCCGTGCGCGCTTGGCGCTGAGGACAAAGCGGCTCGAGCAGCGCGTGAGCCGTGCACGCGCGACGCGATGGAGGCCACGACCGTGGTTGCTTTGGCTGCTCTTGTACGCAAAGTACTTGATGCTGTCGTGGCTCCGCACGACCGAGCACCCGAGCGTGAGCTTGTTGAGCGCGCCATTGTGTCCGTCGCCAAGGCTCGAGAGCCGGCGTTTCAACGCATGCGAGCTTGCAGCCGTGCGCGACGACCGGAGGTGCTCGTGGTGCAAGTCGTGCACCGTCTGGAGCGACAGCGTCGACATGATCACTTGGTAGTCCATGAGGTGGTCCGAGAGCTCCTCCAAGCTCTCTTCGCGGAACTCGTCGACGTGGTACTTCCAGTGTCCTGGGATCATCAGCACGGCCTTTGCTTCGAACGCCCGCACGCGGAGCAAGTCCTCGACATTCTGCGAGACGCCGCGCTCGACAAACACGTTCGCTGGCAGCGGCGCCGGCAAGTTCTCAAAGTCCGCGTCGCTTGGGAGCCGCTTCACGAGCAACAGGACAGTTGGCACTGACCCAATGCTGTTCTGCGTGCCGATGCGCTCAGTCTTGTAGAGCTGTGCGAGGTAGCACGCGATCTGGTACCCATGGACAAACGGACCGCAGATCACGATGTGGTCGCGCAAGCGCTGGACGTGCTTGGCTGCGAGAATGGAGCTCGTACGCCGAAGCAGCGACGCAGGGTCAGTCGGCAACGAGGATGACTGCTGGTGCGGGTATCGAGTGAACGGCGGAAGCAGCGGCAGGTGCGACAGCAGCGTCGACGCAGTCGATGGCGCAGACGATGATGAAGCAGAGGACGACGAAGATGAGGAAGACGACGACGAATCGCTCGAGCTCGTGCGTCCGCGTGTGTGGGCGAGCGTCACGCCAGGACCGATCGACAGCGCACTCGCGCTGCGCGAGAGCGCATGGGCATTGTCTTCGAGCCGCTGCTGCTGGTGGAAGCGCCTATCGTTGTCGTCCTCGTCGCCCACATCGCTGAGAAGATCGACTGACGGACTTCGCGCGGTCACCATCGACTGCCGATCGAGGACGTTGTCAGACGAGAACACGAGCGTCGGGAGCTGACTGCTGCCGTCGTTGCGTGCACCGAGTTCGCGGACTGCGAGCGCTTCGACTGCGTGCTTTGCAAACGACGCGCTCGGCGCAACGAAGAAGCCAATGTCACTGAGGATGCGCAAGATGCCAGTCAACCACCAACGTCAGTCACCACCGCGGCGTCTCAAGAGGCATGCGCCACAGATCGACCCGATACAACCAAACGCGTACTCTTCTCGCAGCGGCTGACCGAATGGACTCAGTCGAATGCGCTTGCCGTGGTCCTTGGCGCCGAGCTTGTCGTAGAGCGCGACGAAGATGATACTGAAGCTACTCTCGTCCACATCAGGCAGCCGCGGCACACACGAGCAAACGTCTGGATGTGAGCGCACTGGGCACACCCAACGACCGCAGAAGGACGTTAGACACGCACGTGGTGTAGAGCAGCTCGGCGGCACTTTCGTAGAGCATGCCGTCGTAGAAGCGCGGGAGGAAGACGGGGAAGAGCTGGTGCTGCAGTCCATGCGCATACTCGGCGACCCACGGGACGTTCGACGCCTTGGCTTCATCGACGTCGTGCTCCGAGGCCGAGTAGATGAGGTTGAGCAGCAGCGCTGTTGCGCCGGGACACACGATGCTGCGCGCGAGGATTGCAGTGCGCAGCCGTGGCGTATTGAGCGCGACTTCCGCGCCAGTGATCGTCCGGAGCCCACGCGTGCGCTGCGGCGACAGGATCTGGAGGAAGCACCGGATGTCACGTTCGCGCCGGGCGGACGATGACGACGACCCCGTCACGCGGTTCTGGAACCGAAACTTGTCGATCGCGAGTGCTTGGAGGATCGTGAGCGCGTCGGCGGCGTCTGCGTGCTTCGGATTGTCTTTCGCAGCGAGGATGAAGACCGCAGCGGCTTGCTCGACGCACGCGCGCTTGGCGTCTTTGTCAATGAGCAAGCTCCCTTTGAGGTACGTCACACGGCGGCGGTACTTGGCGTTCAGGAGCAGGCTCTGGAGCCGATCCGCCGGCGCGACGTCTGTCAAGAAGACGACGTCCATGTTCACGCGACCCTGGCGCGCGCGGTAGAACTCGGCGAGGAACTCACCGACAGACTCGGAGCTCACGTGCCCAGTCACAACGACGTGGCCGCCGTTCTGGACACTGCGTTTCCGGACGCTGTAGGCGTGCATGTAGTCGTGCTGGAGCTTCGAGAGCTCGACGAGGCGGTTGATCTGGCGCGGAATGACCGTGATGACGACGATGATCATGAAGATCACAAAGAACTGTGCTGTAGTGTGGCGCCGTTGATGGTCGATCGAGGCAACGTCAGTCTGCGGTCATCGCCATCGGGAACGAGCAAGGCAAGAGGAGACGTACACGCAGTGTTCTTGGGCGTGATGTCGCCAAAGCCAACGGTCGACATGGTCACGAAGACAAAGTAGATCGCGTGGTGGAACTGGAGCTCCGAGTTGATGGACGTGTAGTACGACTCTTCGAGGATCTGGAACACGCCAGCGGCGACGAAGATGAGCGCGAAGATCATGAACGCGAGCACGCCGAGCTGTCGAGGCACACGAAGTGGAGTTTGGTGAGCGCTAGCGTTGGAGTCAAGGGACTGCGACGACGACGACGCCACACACACACGAACCTCGTAGTCAAAGCCTCGGTAGGACTGGACGATGCGGTAGAGACGCAAGACGGCGAGCATCCGGAAGACGCGCGCGACGCGCACGAGCTGGAGGATGTCGAGCTGGAACGACGCGAGGAAGTACTGGTGCACGACCACGGACATGACAGGGGAGCTAGCGTGAGCGAGTCGTCGTAGACGGCTTTGTGTGGGCAACAGCGCAAGCACGTACAGTGACGATCGGTGGGACGATCGTGAGGATGTCGATGATCCCCATCGGACTCACGACGAACCGCAGCCGGTCGTCGGATGTGTACAAGTGGAGACACTAGCACCACAGACAGACAGACAACAGGCAGTTCGTGAGCCTGTGCCTTGGCGCTCAGGCACCCAGCGACGATGACTGACGCTCGCGCTCGTACAAAGTCGAGAGAGAAGAGCAGCGTCGAGAAGATCTCAAAGTGGCTGTACGCCGCGTTGCCGCTTGTGAACTCCATCGACTCGTACGACTGCAAGCGAGTGCGAGAGAGGAGACGCATGCGTGTGTGGCGTGAGTGAGGACGACGATCCAAGAGCTCCCGTCCGTGGCGGATGCATGTTCGCGAGATGACGTACGTCAATGACCGACATGACGACGAGCGCCAGACTGAGCAGGACATTGAACGACTCGAGCGCAATGCCTCCTTTCCTGTTCATGCAGGAGCCACAGCAACATCAGCGCCAGTCGCAATGAGTCAATGCGAGAGGCTGTTCATGCAACGGCGTTGCTTGGTCTCGTCTCACGCACACGCACCCGTCGATGAACGTCTGAGCGCGCTCCTTCCACGTGAGGTCCTGGATTTTGCCGATTTGGTGGCGCCGCTGGTGCTTGCGCTCTTGCGGCTCGGCTGCACAGCAGTGCAAGCTCAGGTCAGTTGGTCTAGTGCGTCACGAGAGCATGTGTGCAGCGTGCGCCACAAGCGAGCAGTGCGCACCAGATCCGCTCGAGGACGGCGGTGGAGGCGACTCGAGCGCTTGAAAGCCGCTGTGCGCGTCCTTTGGTGTCGTAGCGCGGCGCAGCATCGCGGCGCAAGCAGCAGCAAGTGGGCGTGCGCACGCGCAGAGCAACCGCTAATGACGATGTCGAGTGTGCGAGTGGCACCCGGAGCAGCGCCTCAATGCAAGAAGCGGTGCTGAACGGCAGACAGGACGAACTGAACCGTTCTACTATTTGGAGCAAGTGGGAATCGCATCTGGATGAATATATGGCGCATTCGTTCATACAGCAGCGTCAACTCGTTCAGGACACACTGGCAGCAGCACCGCAAGGACACTGCGCTGTTGAGCGAGCTCCTTTCGCGCTCGCTTGCTTGCAGACTGGCCACGACTCGGAGCCGCACATTACACGCAAGCAGACATGCTCGACGCGCTTTGGTCCATGCTCGCGCTACGTGGCGCCGCCATCTTCACTCGCAAGACTCCAACATCGAGAACTGACTCATCCTCGACGAGGTGGCTACATTTCTCCCTTTTCAGCCAATCACAGCATCACAGAGCCGCTCATTTTAGCGAATCCAAACGCGTTTCTGACTTGACCAGTGCGAAAGGCTCCAAAAGGCGGACCAAGCAAGGTGCATCGAGGCGGCTGTGCGCTTCCATGCGCATTGGTCTCCGACGTCCGTCGCTGTGCAGCGCCTTGCTTGAGACTTGTGCGAACATGGGTGCTACAGCGCTTCACTGGTTTCGTCTAGCTCATCGATTGCTAGCAGCTCGCACGTTGTGAGCGATTCTGCGGATGCACTTTCTCGGCTCGCTCGTTTGGAGCTGCTCACGAAGCAGCTACGACATTGAAAAAGAGCGCTCATTGCGCGACTCGCAAGCACACAGCACGCACGACCGACAGCCGCAGCAGCGCAATGCGAACAGCGCGACTCAAGACTGAGCATGCAGCTCTGCCAGCGAATGACGACGACGACGCTAGCAGCGCGTTCCTGCTCTGTGCGGCTCGTCAGCTCTTGCGCGACGCTGACGGACACAGCGACGACGACCGCCGAAGCGGTGACGCCCCAGCGATCGGCGACTTTACGTCGTTCCAAGCGCTCTTGCAAGCCGCGACGACTGTCGCAACAGCGGCGGCACAGGAGTCGAAGGCTCAGCCACCAGCGAGTGCGTCAGTCGCGAGCAGCTCGAACGTGAACGCGCACACGAAGAAGCGGCGCGAGCGCAACCGCATCTCGTGCCGCAAGACGCGTCTCAAGCGCAAAGTCGAGCAAATGCGCGCCGACACGCTCGCTCGCAAGCGCTCAGAGCGCAACGCGTATCTACAAGATCTTGATCGTTGGCTCCAGCTCGCGCCATCGGCAGCAGAGGAAAGCAGCAGCTCGCTATCACGTGAGCGCGAGCGCATCGCGCGCCAGTTTGTTGTTCAGAGCGTGCACTTTGCGCTCATGGACGCAGCGTACGACGCCTCGTGGTGCTTTGCAGCTCCTGCGCAAGTCAGCGCAAAGGCGTCGCGGACCAAGCGGACACTGTCGCGTCCGTTCGAGACGCTCCTCACGCAGTGGGAAGCTGTGACTGCGGCGTACGAAGTCGCAGATCTCGTGGTCGTGGACGTCAGCGAGAGCGCCACCAGCGACCCAGATGCCGACGGTGCGGAGCTCCAGTGCGCGTGGCGTATTGCTGGTGTCACGAAGCACGACCTCTCGCTCGGTACCGCCATCGAGCACGTCGTGAGTGGCGAGACGACCGTGCGCTTCAGTCGCCAGCGCATTGTGTCGACCGACTTGCGGCTCACGTCGCCACTGAGCCTGCAGGTTGTCGTCGTGTGAGTCGTGGCGGCTACGACCACGAGTCGAAGGCTAAGATCAGTCGCTTCGTGCAGTCTGTCAGTCGAACATGAGAGCAGCAAAGTGAACACGTGATGAAGACGCTGCTGCTACTGCTGGTGGTATCGCTCCCGTTCTCGTACGCCTCCTGTCACGTCCGCGGGTTGTTCGGACAGCCGTCGTGCATGAGATGGTCTCGCCAGCCACGCTTGCCGGGCGGAATGTCGTCGTGGCAGAGCGGACAGCGGCTCGCGCGCTTCGGGTGCGGACTCGGGAGACAGTCGTTCAGCCGCACGTGCTGGTCAAAGAACTTGGTCGTGATCGCTTCGCCGCAGCGCGGACACTCCTTGTGGTTCCGCTTCAGCTCGCACTCGACGAGCAAGTGGTCGTTCAAGCACGCGATCTCGATCACTTGGCCGCACATCTTGCACGGACTCAGCATCTTGCACGCGGCCCAGAAATGGTGGTCCAGTCGGTCCGAGTCAAACGCGTCGTCCACGATGCCGCAGAACGGACACGTGTACTCGTCCACAGACGCGTCGCTGTCGTCATCGTCCGCATTGTCAGCTAGCGCATCGTCGTGGCGCATCTGCATCTCGTCTGGGAGTCGTGCCTGTGGCCGGCTCGCGCCGTTGCCACTCAACTTGGCGGCGTTTCCAGTGCGCTGCGCGGCATTCGCGCGTGCGTTTGCCGCTTTTGCTGTCTCGGCAGCTTCAAACGCCGCTTGGTACTCCTCGAGCTGCTTCGGCCGGAGCGATTTCAAGAACGGCTCGACCTCTGGCCCCACGAGCTGCTCCGTCGGTCGCATACAGAAGCGTCGACAGTGTCAGTTCCCACTCATGTGCTCCGACCCGGCAGTCGCTAGGACCCAAAGCAAGAGCGTACCTGGTAGAGAGCGACTGTGAGGTCCTTTGCGGGGTCCCTGATCTCGCGATTCGGGTGCGCAAAGCAGTTCGCGTCCTCCAAGAAGCTCAAGATGCCGCTCACGGAGTGGTCCGAGTCCGGTCCCTGGAGCTCAAACGAGCTCACGAGGTCCTTCAGCACGAGCAGGCGACCTTGGAGGAACTTCACACCGAGTGGCTTCTTCGCGCGCTTTGTCACGTGCGACGCCACGAACGCCACGCCAACGTTCTTTGTCCCCGCCAAGCGCGCGAGGAGCGCGGCGGCTTCGTCGCGGACTTTGGTCTGCGGCTCCCCGAGTTTGTTCACGAGCTGCGTCATGCTGTTCCCGAGCTAGGGCCATCGGCAGCAAGAGGAGTGGAGGATGTGAGTCCCCAGTAGCAATAGCAGCAGCAGCACTGATCGCAGTCCAGACATCCTAAGACATCCGAAGGACCCTAGAGCTCTAGCCACGTTGAGAGACGTACGATGTGACACAAGTCGTCCTTCCGCACTTTTGATGCGAGTGGGAGCATGCGCTCGAGTAGACGGAACGCACTGAGCGCGACTTGCGCAATGCGGTCGCCTGCGCCGCTCTGCACGAGCGTCGAGCAGACGTCCAGGAGCTCGCGCGGCTCGACGTTGTACCGGTCGAGGTCCATCGTGACTTTCCGGATCGCCGCGTCTCGGTGGTTCCACAGATTGCTGTAGAGGCAGCGCGTGAAGAAGAGCCCGATGACTTGAATGAGCTGCTCGTTCTCTTTCGCGAGCGCTGCCGGGATCTCGTCTGGGTCGGGGAGGCTCTCAGCGCCGGGGATGCCGCGAAAGTGCGGGTTCGGACCGTCGCTCGCTGGGTCGCCGTCGTCATCGGCGTCGGCGTCAGCGTCGTCATCTGGCGACGGTCCCTGGCCAAAGCGACTGCTGCTGCTACTAGGACGCTGAGGACTCCGGTCGCCTGGGAAGCCGCCGCCGCCACTTGGTCCTCGCGACTGTTGCTTGGACGCAAGAGACTCGTCCGGGTACATGTCGCGCGGCGAGAAGCTCGAGGATGCAGCGCTGCTGCTCTTTGTCCCGACGATCGCCGCGGCGGCGCGTGGGAGTACTTGACTCCGCGACACCGATCGCCCGCCAGCGCCAGTGCCAGACCCTGTCGAGTACGTCGGCGACGGCGAGCTGTACGCATTGTTGCTAGAGCTACTGCCATGTGCAACGACGATCGGCTGCGACTCGTTGCTCCCAACGGAGGCTTCGAGCAGACTGATCTCGTCTTTGATGCGCTTCGCGGCGTCGTAGTCTTCGTTTGCCACGGCGTCGCGCTTCTGCGCTTCGAGACGCGCGAGCTGGAGCCCAATGCTCTTGAGCTGCTCCTCCATCTGCTTGAGCCGCTTCGCTTGGTCGTAGTCCTCCATCGCCACGGCGTGGTCCTTGGCGACCTGGATCTCGCGTATCCGCGCGGCGGTCTTCGCGTCAAAGCGCAGATCAAAGCTCAGGTCCTCGGTCGCGCCAGCGCTCGGCTTGGGGACGGAGCGCATCGTCGCTGGCGCGCCGCCGAGGACTTCGCCAGTCGACTGACTCGGCAGTTCGTCGCGCTGGAGCGACTGCGGCTGCTCGAGCGCTTCGCCGAGCAAGTTGATCGCCATGACGCCGACTTGGCTGTACAGATTGCGCTCGTTGACGTAGCACTGGTGCAGCAGCAGCTTCACGAACGTCGCGTCGTTGTCAATGTGCACCGTCTTGAGCTCGCGCGCCATGTAGTTGCTCTCGACGTTCGACTTGAGCGTGAGGAAGCTAGCGGCAGGTGTCGGTAGTGAGCGACCGCGAGCGCGTGGGACAGTGGAAGGAGTGGCTATCGAGGCAGACGCACCCAAGGCGTTGGAACGTCGCGTCGTGAAGCGCGCTGCTCTTGCTCAGGAACAGCTCGATCTTGGTCGCAATGTGCGTCTGATGCGACAGCAGCTGCACCTGCAGACAGCCGATCGCGTAGCACGCGCAGTGGTACGAGAAGCCGCGATGCGAGTGTGTGTGTATGTGTGTGAGAGAGAGAGGACGCTCTATCGCGCAGCTTGCCATCATGCAGCGCACCTGTGTGATTCGACATGCTCCATCGAGAAGCTTGAGCACGAGCTCCTGTGGATACTCGCAGTTCCTGTCCGCGGTCAGTACCGCAACGACACATACAGACACAAGGCGCGTGTGAGTCGTCACTGCTCGCAGACACGAGCACATTCATGCACATGAATATGCCTCGCCGGACGCACTTTGGTGTGAGGAAGCCCTTGCTGCTCGCCGCGTGCTCGTTGAGCTCGCGCGCAGGGAACGCCGGGTCTTCGCCAGAGCACGCAGCGACGCTGAAGCGCAGCTTGCTCATCGCGAGGCTCGCGCGCGCGCAGTCGGCGTGCAGGTGACGCTCGCAGTCGATCCAGGCTCTTGGTGATCCAAGTGAGCGAGTGGTCGTTTTCCTAATCGGATCATCGAGTTGGACGGTACTCGATGATCCGATTAGGCAAAAGCATGTCACTCGCTCCGAAAATGAGGAGGAGTACTGTTTTCAAGGCTCCCAGTAGACTTGAATAAAGTATGGTGCGTCGTTTCGGACGCAGCAATTCATTTTCAATTCAATTTGGAGCCACCTGCCCGCGAGTCGCAGATGAATCGCCGCTGTCGTTTTCGCCCAGTTGTACGACACGAGCCAAAGCGAAAGGAAAGGTGAGCCGATCGAGCGGATGCTCCCTGTGCGTGTCGGCATGCGTGCCTGTGTCTCTGTGTGTGCAGGCGCACAGTATGCGTATCCCGCAATACATGGCGTGCCCATCCATCCATCCGTGCGTGCGTGTGTGTGTGTCGTCTTGCAAGCCTATTGGTGTCAAAGAGCAGCGGACTGACCGCCTCTGTGGCTCTCTCCACACCCAGCGCGCTTTCCTACTCTCTCTCTCTCTCTCTCTCTCTCTCTCGGTCGCGCGATCACGAGTGACTGCGCAGCTACAGCAGCCGTCGCACAACAACAGCAGCTGCACACCCAACGATCGACCCACTGCTCGCACTCATGGCGAAGAAGAACCGCGTCGTGGACGACAGCGACGAGTCGGACGGCGGCAACTCGTCTGCAGGCTCTGGTTCTGTGAGCTCGCGCGGATCGCGCTCCGGCAGTGGCTCGGGCTCGGACAGCGGCAGTGGCTCTGGCTCCGACTCGGGCAGTGGCTCTGGCAGCGGCTCCGACGCGTCGAACGCTTCAGCGAAGAAGAAGAAGCGCGTGAAGCGTGCGCCTGCGCCGAAAAAAGAGAAGAAGGCGTCGCCTGCAAAGGCGAAAGCTCCAGGCGGCAAGAAGAAGCCTGCGAAGTCGGCGCTCAAGGCCGCTGCGCGCGACCAAGCGAAGGCCGAAGCCGACGCCGATGCCGACAACGAAGCCGACGCGGCACCGATGCGGCGCAGCAAGAAGCGCGCGTCGCAGGCGATCAACGACGACGAAGACAGCGAAGCCGAGCTCGAGCTCGCGCCGAACCTCGACGGACTCACTGAAGTCGAGAAGGAGAAGCGCTTGCTGTACGTCCTTGCTTGCATGGGTGCTTGGGTGTTTGGGTGTTTGGGTGTTTGGGTGATTGCCGTCCTTTTGGCTCTGACTTTGTCGGATATGCTGTGGTTTTATCCAGTGAAAAGTACGAAGCCGATGAGCAAAAGAGCAAAGAGAAAGACTTGAAGAAGCGCTTGGCAGCGTCGCAAGGCAAAGCCGACGACTTGTTCGAAAGCGAGGAGGAAGAGGACGACGATGTCGTTGCGACGCGTCGCGGTGGCCGTTCGCGCGAGAGTGATCGGCGCAAAGAGGCGCTCAAGAACCTCAAAGTGAACAAGTCCAAGGGCTCCGGCGACCGTGCGCGGTCGATTCTCGTCGATCGGTTCGGCGACGACGACGACAGCGACAACGGCGCTGGTGGCACTGGCGCTGGCCGCGACCTCGCAGAGAAGCGTCGGAAGCGCCGCGAACTCACGCGCGGCTCGCGCAGTCGCACAACCGACGACGACGACGAAGACTACAGCGGTGACGACACGAACGACGACAGCAGCAGCAAGCGCTCCAAGCCGAGCGATGGCGCGAGTGGCAAGGCGGCAACTGGGTCGTCCGCGCTCGCGCTCGACGGCGGTCGCGTGGACGAAGAGGAGGAGCTCAAGCCCGAGGAGAACGTCCCGGTGAACTGGAACCAGGCGAACTACTACCTCCTGCGCAAGCGCACGTTCTTTGAAAAGTACTTTTTCGAGCCGTACTTTGACAAGCTCGTGCGCGGGCTGTACGTGCGCATTCCGATCCAAGTCGTCGACGGCGAGATGGTCTACCGCTTCTGCGAGATCGTGAGCGTGTGCAAGCTCCCAAAGGCGTACACGTTCATGGGCGAGTCGACGCACAAGGGCGTCGTCTGTGCGTTTGGCAAGAGCCGCGTCGAGTGGAAGCTCAACGGCGTGTCGACGCACTCGCTCCAGGAGCGCGAGTTCCTCCTCTGGCGCGCGATGCTCAACAAAGAGCGCCTGCACTTCCCGACGCACGCCGAGGCGAAGAAACTCCATCGCGAGAAGGCCAAGATGATCGCGACGCACAAGTACACGGACGAGGAAGTGAACGTGATGGTGAGCCGCAAGCGCGAGATCGGCGTGCCGACCGTGTCGCTCGGCGTCCAGCGCGTGCGGCTCGAGCGCGACCTGCGCGCGGCGCAGGACATGAAGAACTTTGAAAAGGCCGTGAAGCTCGAGGAGAAGCTCCAGAAACTCTTGGCCGAGAACGAGGCGCGGCAGAGCCGCAAGAGCGACGACGTCCTGCGCATCAACGAGATCAACAAGCGCAACCGCGAAGCGAACCAGAAGCAGGACTTGCAGGCGCAGGTGCTGAACGACGCCGTGCTGGAGAAGATGACGAGCGCCGAGCGCCTGCAGTTCGTGCGCGCCAACTCCAAGAAGATGTACCTGTCGAAGGCGATCTTGGACAAGAACCTCGCGGACGGGAAGCTCATTCAGATGCCTGACGGCCGCGTCCTGACGCTCAACAAGGTGCACGAAGTCGAGGCGCTGCCGGACGACCTCGTGTCGGGCAAGTTTGGCGTGACGAAGGACAAGATGGGCGGCAGCAGCGCCGAGATCGACATTGACCGGCTGCTCGACAAGCAGCGCGAGCGCAAGCAGAAGGAGTCGGTGCGGCTCGAAGCGAAGCGGAAAGCCGAGGACGCCAAGGTCCAAGTCGTGAGTCGCAGCAGCCCCAGTGGCAGCGCGACGGGCGACGCGAGCAGCAGCAGCAGCGGCACGGTCCAAGACATTGCGAACGCGACGATCCGGATCCACGACAGCGACGGGACGTGGATGACGCTCCGGCCTGCGAACGAGATTGTCCAGAAGATGACGACGCGGCCGGTCGTGTCGGACGCCACGAAGGCCACGCGCAAGGGCATCACGGTGAAAGAGTACTTTGACCGCGTCAAGCGACGACGCGTCGACGGCAGCAGCTGAGCAGAGGGGAGTGGAGGGAGTGACGCTGCGCGACGAGCGGAGCGCGCTTGCGCTGCTGCGTCGAGGTCTTCTGCACGCAGCGCAGGAGCGAGAGAGCGAGAGACTCCTGCTGCTGCTGCTGCTACTAACCAGTGAATAGATCCAGATTAGCGGTGCAGAGTCCAAGTGCGCACTGTCTGGTGGAGCTGCTGGCGCTGGGCGATGGCTGCTCGCTCGCTTGGCGCGAGTGGCACGGCAGTGATGTCGAACGGACACTCTTGCGGGATCCCGCGCTCGGCGAACGAGCCGGCGTAGACGGCAGCAGGTCGCGCAATGGTGCGGAAGATCGGGTCGAGGACGTTCAGTGCCAAGATGTCGTCGCTGTTGAGGTACAGCAGCGCCGCGTCGGTGTCGTCCTGCGCAGTGGCGCGCGCTGTCTTCGTGGGGAAGTAGTGCAGGCCGCCGCCACAGAGCACGGAGTCGGGCTTGCCGTCGTGCGCGTGCAGGTCGGTCCCGAGCGCCCCGACGCCAAAGTCTGAGAACGCGTACTGCGTCTCTGCGAGCTCGCACGCGAGGAAGAAGAGCTCTTTGTCGCCGTACGACGGCGGCGCAGGGAGGCCGTTGAGCGCGAGGAACGACGCGAGGATCGCAGTCGCACGCGGCTGCTTGCGCTTGCTCCAGAGTACGAGCGACGAGTCCATCTCGTGGCCTGCGCGGAGGTTCCACGAGTGGCTCGTGAGGAGGAAGTCGCTCGGCGCAAAGCGGAGACGCGATGGCATCGCGCTGCTTGGGACCGTCGAGCGTCTGCGCGGGACGGTAGCTAGCGACCGGTACGGCGTGACGTCAAACTTGGACAAGTACGCCTGGAGCCGACTGACTGGCTCGCCACTCGCGGTCGTCGCGACTTGCGCTGCGAGGAACTCGTCGGCGGAGCTGATGCGGTCGTGGAAGAACAGCGTGCCGGTCGCGTTGTACCGCGCGAGGTCCCAGAGCGCCATGGGGCTCTGGAAGAAGACTGTGTCGGCGTCCACGAGCATGAGCTCCTGGAACTGCGAGAACACGACGGCGATGACCTTGATGCTGAAGCCGCGGAAGCGCTTGTGGCACTGCTGCAGCGTGCCGCAGAACAGGCGCTTGCGCGACCCGAGCAGGTTCGTTGCTTCGCGCGCCTGAGCGCAGACATCGTAGACGCGCACGAGCGGGTCGCGGCGCTCGAGCATCTGCTGGAACTCGAGCTTGAAGTCGCCGCAGTGCGGGACCTCGATCGGCAAGTCCACCCCGAGCGCGCGGAGCTCGAGGATCGCCGACAGTCCGAGGAGCGCAATGTCGTCGAAGAGCGGCAGCACGAGTCCCCGGGGAATCGGTGTCTGCTGCGCAAAGTGCGAGAAGCTCAGCGCATACTCGCGGTGCATCTCCGCGCGCTCGCGCTCTTGGAGACTGGCACTCGACGTGGCAACAGTCTCTGGCTGCCACTCCCACGTCTCTTTCATCGGCGCACTGGGGTCGATCCCAACGAACGTCGTGATACGCTCCAAGATGCCGCCACTTGTCGACACTGTCACGACGACAGCAGTGCTCGAGAGGATGCACATCAAGCCAAGGACTGCGAGCATCGCGATGCGCTGCATCTGCCGTCGCGAAGTGTCTGGGAAGTGGAATCGCTTGCTGGTCGCTGGCCCATCGGGCTGCGGATGCTGGCGCTCCAAGTCACAGACCGAGGCAAAGCGCTTCATCACTGCGGTGTGCGTGTGTGGGTCTAGCTGCTGCTGCTGGCGTTGCTTGCGAAATGGCCAAGCGAGCGCCGCGGGACCACAGGAGCGACGGTGATCGGCAAAGAAGAGCGAGGGCGACGAGGAGAGGAAACAGGGACGCGACGAGTGCGGCTGACAATGGACACTCGCGTGGCCACCAGGAGCAGGACACGCTCACTGCACACCTGGTGGCCTGTCGATGCCTCGTAGTCACACACGAGTGATCTGTCAGTCGATTGCCATCGCTCCGGACAGGTCTTCATCATCACCTGCAATCGCGATGGTGATTGATCGAGAGTGGGAGGAGCCGTTCGGATCGTGCATGTGGTTGCTCCGTTCCGACGGACGACGACGACGCGCGTGCTGTGCATGTGCCAAACACATCACGTCGCAGTGGACCAGGTGTCCCAGAGGCGAGTGGACAGTCGATGCGTGTAGCCATGTCGCTGCATCAGTCCGGCGCTGGAGCAATCAATCTCTCGCTTCTCCTCCTGGCCAACACCATCGGCATCATCATCACAGAGTCGACTTGCGACGCGCGCAGTGCGAAGCGTGTCCAGCCCGAGCGCTGCTTCGTATGGCATCGCTGCGACGCAAGCGGAGTCTCGAGGTCGCAAAAGCCACACATGCGCACACGTGGCGAGGTCCTCAGCGCAGCACGAGCGCGTTAGTCAAACAGCACGAGGCCAACTCGGTGGTTCAGAGCATCAGTCAGCATCCCAAGCTCTCTCTCGCTCTCGCTCTCTCGCTGCTGGCTCTGGTGCTCTCTCACGTGCGACACATTCAAGGTGAACTCTCACTCCCAGGCCCAAAGGCGCATACAACGTGCACATGCACACATCCAGGTCGCGCGGCGCTCCGACGCTCCTTCGGCTTGACGCGCATTTGCAGGTCCAACCGGCTTCGCTCTCGTCGCTTAGCGAAGGTCTTCCCACTGAACGTGCCGCTTCACGCGGTCCGCCGCGAACCGGAAGATCGACGCGGCCATGAAGCTGTCGAGGTTCTGGCACGACGCAGCCGTCGCTGCGGGCGTGCGACCGCGGATCGCACTCAGGAACGCGAGCTTGTGCGCGAGCGGCAGCTTTGCGCAGACCCACTCGCCTTGGAAGTGCTTCTGGATGCGCGCGCGCTCCATTTCTGCAGCGTCGAAGTCTTCTCGGTCGTCGACGTCATCGCCGTCCCACTCGTTGTCCTCGGGATCCCGAGGAGCTGCTGCAGCGCGCAGTCGCGCACGCACTGCAATCGCTGGAACAGTGGCGACCGCTGGAGCGCGAGCGCGAGGTGCAGGAGTCACCATCGGCGCGTCGCCCATTGGCAAGTTCGCGATGTCGCCTGCAAGGAGCGCCGCGATGCTGTTGATCCGCTCGTCTTCGTCAAGTCCTTCCGCTCCGTGGCCATTCAGACCGCCATCGACGAGCGCTCGAAAGAGCTCGAACGTAGACCCGGCGTTGGGGTTGGCAGCAGCGTCCTCGTCCTCGTCGCCGCCGTCAGCAGCAGCAGCAGCAGTGCCATCGCGGGCAGCGCCGTCGACGTTCCCAACGCGGAGGATGTGGCGAATGCGCGCAGCGATGTCCTCGGCAGTTCCAGGAACACCAGCGCCTTCGATGTTGTCAAACGCATGGTCAAACTCATCGTCCATGTCATCGTCGTCGTCTTCCAAGTCGTCGTCGCTCATGTCTTCACGTTGCACTTGAGCCTCCGCTGCGTCGAGGGCTTCTTCCTCATCGAGGCGTTCCGCACGCATGATCGCTTGTTCCTCCGCATCGCCCTCGTCATCGTCGCCATCGCCTTCATCGCTATCGCCGTCGTCCCAGTCGCCACGGCCCATGGCTATGCCTCGGCCGTAGTAGAACGGTCCGGTCAGGTTGATGAACTGCAGCGTCTTGTTCGCGTGAAGCGCTTTGCTGATGCTCTTGAAGCTGCGCGCCAGCATGGTGCAGCCCACGAGACGGAGCTCGCGGAGCGCAGGGGTCTTCGTCCGGTTCGACAGGTACCGCGCGAGCGTGTCCACGCCGCGGTGCGTAAAGTCGTTGAAGTCCAAGTTGAGCGACAGCAGCTGCGTCCCGAGGCCGCTCTCGAACGCGCGCACGAGCGTCGTGATCGCGCTGTTGCGCAGACTGTTGTTGCTCAGGTCGAGGTGCTGGAGGTGCACGCAGCGGCGCAGAACGACTGGCACCGTCGCGTTGCAGTCGACGCCGCGCACGAGCCCGCAGTTGAGGTTCAGCGACCGGAGCTGCGGCCCGACGCGCTCAATGAACAAGTGGAACGCGGCGAGTCCTGCGGCCGTGTCGGGGATCTCAATGTGGCGCAGCGACAGCGCGACGCCGCTGCTGCTGTCGCCGAAGTCGACTGCTTCACGCTCAAGCCGCACGATCTGCGCACTCTCGACCCAGCCGAGACCGATGCCCGGCAGCACGGCGCACGTCCAGCCGTTCTCTTGCACGAGCGCTTCGAGCTCGCACTCGCTCTCGAGCACGTGCACCACGTCGGTCTTCGCGGCGTCTGCGGTCGCGTAGAACTGCGCGCCAGGCTTGATCGTACAGAGCAGCAGCTCGGCGTCCGCTGCTGGCTTCACTGCGCTTGCGGCTGTGTCGCGGTGCATGAGTCCGCGAACGGGGTCTGCGAGCGCGCTGAGGAACGCGGGCAAGTCGCCGGCGTTGAGCCGCACGTGCGCGAGGTCGAGCGTGCGGAACGCGCTGCCAGCCGCGAGCTTCTTCGACCGCGGGTAGAAGACCGCAAACGCGAGCCAGCGCCAGCACACCTCTTGCTCGCGCGCGTCGAGCTTCGTGAGTCCGCCGCCGATCGCAAGCGCTTCGAGCGAGCTCGAGTAGCGCAGCGCCGAGCACAGCGCCGCGACGTGGCGCACGGTGTGCTGGTTCAGGTCCAGCTGCAGCTTCTTCAGCGCGCTCGCAGCCGCCGTGCGCATGCTCGGCGGGAAGACCAGGCTCGTGTTGCACGCGGCCGTCGCGACGTCGAGCAGCGCGTCGAGCACCGGCGCGAGCTTCGCGGGCTGCGTCGCGAGCAGCACGTCTGTGACGTTGCGCAGCCGCACGTCTGCAATCTTGTAGCCTGCGTGGTTCTTCTTGAGCACGCTCGTGACGACTGCGAGCTGCTCGGGGCCGAAGCGGTGCTGGCTCAGGTCGAGCACGTCGATGCCAAACTGGCGCGCCGGACTCGCAAACACGCTGTCGAGCGTGCGCTCGAGGCTCTCGAGGCGCTCGAGCTTCAGCGCCGAGCGCGGGAACTTAAGCCCGACGTTGATCGTCCGCGGCGCAAAGAGCGCGCTGTGCTGGCGCACGAGCCGCGGCGCCACCTCGTGCTGCGGCGGCGTCGTGAAGAAGTGCGCGATCGCGTCGAAGATCGTGTCCGAGGCGCTGTCGCTCGGGACGTCGAGGCTGAAGGCGGGGAAGCGCGGGTCGTCGATCATCCAGTACCAGTTCTTCGCTTCGAAGAAGTCCTCTTCGTCCAAGAGCATCATCTCGGACTCGAGGATGTGGACCCAGAACGCGCGCTTGAGCGGCGGGAACGCGTTCAAGCGAAACGAGTGCGCGAGGACCGTCGCGAGCGCGCCGAGGCGCGACGGCAGCGACGCGTCGAGCTTCGTGCGCGCGCGCGCGAGGTCGTCGTCCCACTCGGCGTACAGATCGAACGCGAACGCCGGACGCATGCGATCGATCGGCGCGTCGGTCTCGTGCTCGACCTCAAAGCGCACGCGCCTTGCGAGCGCCGTTTTGATCGCAGCGGAGTGGAGAATGCGGTCCGACTCGTGCGCGAGCGCAGCGCGCAGCGCTTCCGCCGGGTCGGTGCCGCCACTGGGCACCGCGACGCGTACTGCTGGCGCCCGCGCGCTCGCGCGGGCGCTGTGTCGCACCATCTCAATCTGCTGTTGCTACTGGTTGTCACTTCAAGATGGAGTGAGACTCTGTTCCTACGACATTCGCGCGACCGCACTGCGTTTGGAGCCAATGTGCAACTGTTGGATCCCGATCCAAGGTCATGCGTCTCAGTGCTGTGTGTGCACGCTGACCGATCGATCATCGACCACTGTCTGCATATGTGTGTGCGTGTGCGCACCCAAGTACTGTCGTCGACAGCTTCATGACTGAGTCCATCTGCTGACAAGCGGCACGTTCTATGGGAAGACCGTCGCTAAGCGGCTCAGCGTGGTCGGTGCGCGCGTGCGTCCTACAGGTGGGCATCGAGGCAACGAGCGATCTCGGACGGGAACGCGCGATGCGATTGTCGTGTGCCTCTCCACGCGAGTGAGTGATCTACTTGTGTGCGTGTCGAATGGGTCACGAGAGCCAGCAGAGGCGTGTTCTGGAGCCTCGAGCTGCTTGTGCGTCTCCTCTGTGTGACAATGCGTCGCTCACTGCCTTTGACGCACGTACGAAGGGGTCCTCTGCATCGCAGCGATGCCGTGGGAGACTCTGTCGAAGGGATCTATATATCGCCATGCGTCTCGACGAGGCACTTGCTGCAGGACGCGCCATTGGGAGCTGCTATCTATCTACTGACTGTCTCTGCTTCTGCGGTGCTCGGGACACCCAGTCGCTCTCTACGCTCCTCACACTATGCGCTCGTCGTCTCTTGCGTCACGACGCTCTTCCACGTCTTGCTAAAGAGCGCCTGGCGGTCATCTTTGATCCACGCCTTGAGCTCCGCGCGCAAGAACGTCGGGTCGTCGTCGCGCCAGACCGCCGCGAGCTGCGCGCGCGAGCCGACGCGGCGCTTCTGCAGCTGCGCCACGAGCAGCTGGATCTTCTTGTCAAACTTCTTGCGAATGACCATGTGGCTCGGCTCCTTGAGCATGCTCGCGAACGGCAGCAGCCCCGGGACGACGTGGCCGTCGAGGAGGAACTTGGCAAACCAGCGGTACTTGCCCGCGAGTCCGTCCTTCTCGGTCCGCGGGTCGCTCTCGGGCTCGGGGTACGCGATCCGCACGACTGGGAGCGTCCACTGGTGTACGCCGTACTGCGCCTTGGCGTAGCACTGGACCTGGTCGAGCTCGCGGTCGTAGAGCGGACTCGGCTCCGCGAGCGGCTCCGAGTACTTGCACAGCGGCGTGTTCTTACCGATCGACGCGAGCCACCCGGGCTCGACTGCCGTCACCATCTTCATGTACGCGCGCGTCGTGCGCATGATGTGCTGGTACACCACGAACGCCGGCAACTTGGTCGGGTTCGGCGTGAACACGGACGAGTGCGGGTGGATGTACACCGGTTCCTTCACGCTCGCGGTCGCGGCGATGTACGCGCAGTTGCGTTCGATCTTGGTGCCTTCTGCGATCGTCCCCGCCGGCGCACGCTTCGCGACTTGGTCGAGGAAGCCCGCGGCGACGATCTGCCGCAGCACGACCTGCGTCTCGTGGTCTGGCGGCGGCATGCGCGGCGAGAGCGTGATCGGCTCGAACGACGGGTCGTCGGTGTACAGGACGTTCACGATGCGCGTGAGCTGCTGCCGGAGCTTGAGCATGTTCTGCATCGTCTTCTCATGGAGCTGGTTCTCGAGACAGAACGCGCTGCTGCCGCCCGTGTACGCGTACGCGCCGGCGGCGCGCAAGAGACTCAAGACGTCGCTCTCGGCGTCGAACCACTGCGCGTGCTTGCGCAGCTTCTCGGCTTCGCGCCACTCGCTCTCCATGTCGTCGACAGGGTCGCTCGTCTTTGCGTTCTTGGTGTCGCCACTGGCGTCGTCGTCACTGTCGTCTTTCTCCTTCTCGCGCCGGTCAACGACGTGGATGAACGGCGAGTGCCCCGAGAGCCCAGCGACGATCGCGATCACGTACTCGAGCACATCGAGCTCCTTCGCGAGCAGCAGCATCTTTGCGAAGCGCGCGGCGACTGGGAACTTGACGAGCACGTGGCCGAGCGCAGTGATCGCTTCGTCGTCGCCGCCCGTGATGGCCCCCAAGTTCGAGAGCGTCAAGAGCGCCATCTTGACGGCCTGGCGGTCCGGTGGCGTCGGGAACGGGAACTGCAGGACGTTGTGGATGCCCATGGCTTTCATCTGGAGCACGAGGTCTTCGATCGGTTGGCAGAGGATCTCGGGCGCCGAGAACTTGGCAAACTCCGTGTCGTACACTGCCGACGAGTACAGACGGTAGCAGTGGCCTGGCCCAGTCCGACCGGCTCGCCCCGCGCGCTGGTCCGCGCTCGCTTTCGAGATCCACTGGATGTCGAACGACGAGATGCCGTT
The DNA here is from genome assembly GCA_023333885.1 of Globisporangium parvum. Lineage (NCBI taxonomy): Eukaryota > Oomycota > Peronosporomycetes > Pythiales > Pythiaceae > Globisporangium > Globisporangium parvum. The sequence continues at coordinate 49,626 of JAASFT010000033.1, forward strand.
GGTCAGGTCGAACACGCGCTCTTTCGTCCGCCCGGCGTCGACGACGTACTTGATCCCTGGGATCGTGAGCGACGTCTCGGCAACGTTCGTGGCGACGACGATCAGCCGGTGGTTCTCGGGCGGCGGCTCGAACACGCGCATCTGCTCGTCGTTCGGCATGAGCGAGTAGAGCGGCAGCACGTGCATGTACGGGACAGCGAGCGCGTCGTCTTCATCGTCATCGTCTTCTTCGTCCGAGTCGTCGGCGGCGTCCGAGCCGTCGCGCTCAGCGTCGTCGTCGAGCTCGTACGCAGCCTTGTCGTCGCTGCCGTAGATCGCCTCGTCTTCCAAGTCGCCCTCCTCTTCAATGTCGTCGTGCTCGCGCAGGATGCGGTCTTTCGGACTCGAGCGCACTGGCGCCGGTGCAGTCGCAGCAGCTTGAGCGCTGTCGCTGCTCGCGTCGTCGCGGCGACTCGCCGTCCTCGCAGCGACGCCCTTGGCCTTTGCTTGCTTGCGCTCCTTTGCAGCGAGCGAGTACGCGCGCCGGAGCTTGCGAGCGAGCTGGAGGATCTCGCGCTGACCCGTCAAGAAGACGAGGACGCCGCCCTCTGGGAGCTTCTTGTGGATCTTCACGACCTTCTTGAACGCCTCGTCGACGTAGTTGTCGAGCTCCGTGCGCTTGTTAAAGTGCACCGTCACGGGGTACTGCCGCGCGTTCACGCGCAGCACCGGCGGCGGCGTCGGGAACAGCCGCGTGTTCTGCGTAAAGTCCTCGACGCGGAGCGTCGCCGACATGACCACGAGCTTGAGCGGATTGATCGGCTTCTCGACCTGCGCGTCCTGCTCGGCCGTGGAGAGCAAGCGGTAGGCTTCGTGCTCGGCCTTTGCCATCTGCGCGCGCAGTGGCGCAATGCGCGAGAGCAAACCGATGAGGATGTCGGTGTTCACGTTGCGCTCGTGCGCTTCGTCTAGCAAGAGGATCGAGTAGTGCCGGAGGAGGAAGTCCTGCTGGATCTCCTTGAGCAAGATGCCGTCAGTCATGAACTTGATCCGCGTCCTGTCGCCAACGTGCTCGGCGTCGTACCGGATCTGGTATCCGACGTGGCCCGTCGCGCCAAAGCCGACGTTGAGCTCCTCAGCGACGCGCTTCGCGGTCGAGACCGCAGCGACGCGACGTGGCTGCGTCACACCGATGCGGCCGCTGAATGCCGGGTGCTTTGGGTGCCCGTAGCCGGCTTCGTAGAGGAACTGCGGCACTTGCGTGGTCTTGCCACTGCCAGTCTCACCGCACAAGATGACCACGTCGTTGTCCGTGATCGCCTCCATGATCTCTTGCTCGGAGCTGCAGACTGGGAGCTGCATGCGCGCGAGCTGGATCTCGGGCTTGCGCTTGAGCTGCACGAGCGTCGTCTTGTACGCCAAGTGCGTCTGCTTGCTCAGCTCCTTCATCTCGGCGCTCGTCTTGAGCACGATCGGTGTCGGGACGTACACGTTCGCTGGGTCCACTGCTGCATCGCCGTCGTCAGCAGCGACAGCTGGCGCGGAAGCCTTCGGCTGGAGCTTCTCGAGCTCTTTCAGGCGCCGGCGCTCCTCGTTCTTCTTCCGCAGCGCTTCGAGACGCGCCATGGCGTCGTTCTGCGACGTCGAGCGCTGCGCCATCGTGTCCAGCGGCGCTGCAAGCGCAAGTGGCGCCGCCGTCTCAACTGCACCAGTCGCGGTGTCCTCAGCGCTGTCGTCGTTCGCGTCGGCGGCGTCGCGTAGCGGAACGATGCGGTTCACGACGACTGCGCGGCGCTTCTTCTTCGGCTGCGGCTTCCCGCTCTTGTCGTCGCTTGAGACTACGGCACGAGTCGATACCGACGGCACCACAGGGGCAGTGGCAGCTGTGACACTCGCACTGGATGCAGCGTCACTGCCACTGCTCGTCGTCTTTGCCTTCCTCTTGCTCTTCTTGCGCGGCTGCGTCGACTCGATCGTCGCGTCCGCAGTCTCTGTCGTGACGGTCTCTAGGTCCTGACGCTCGCCGTCGTCGCTGTCGTCACTGCTGGGCTCGCCGTCCTCGTCACGATGCTCACTGTCGTCACCGCCGCCTGGCACATCGCGCTGCTGCAGCAGCTCGCGCGCGTCCTCGGTCGAGAGCGAGATGCCGGCTTTGACGCGGTTCATCGACCGCTTGAGGCGCTCGCGCAGCGTCTCTTTGTGCCCGAGCTTCGCAGTCGTGACCATGAGGTTGAGCTGCTCGTTCGACAGACTCGTGGCTTCGAGCGACTTGTACAAGTCTTCCCGCCGCGCTTCCTTCACTTTGCGCGCCTGTGTTCACGCGCGTCCGTGCTCGTGTGAGTCGCTCGCACTGCAATCAACCGCATACAGAGAACAGAGGACGCACCGCGAGCTGCTCAAGCTTCCGGCGCTTCGACTTGCTCATCTTCGCTGCTTGCTGCAGGACCTCGTCTGGCACGACCTCTTGCTTGGGCTTCTTCACCTTCTTGCCGACGATCACCATCACGTCGCCGTCGTTGCCGCCAAGCTCTTCGCGGAGCTCGGCTGACAAGATATCGGTCTCGCCACTGGCAGTAGCCGCAGCGTCAGTGTCGACAGCATTCATTGCAACATCGTTGTCGGTGTCGTGGCTGTCAGTCGACTGGTGCTGCTGCTGCGCCAGCTCTTTTGCAGCCGCCGCTGCGGCGTACTGCTTGGTCTTCTTCTTCTGCGCCTTCGCGTGCGCTGCCGCGCTGCCGCCACCGTGCTTGCGCTTCTTGCCGCCCATGTCTGTCTCGACGCTGCTCGTGTCGATCAATGCGATGGTGCTCCAGTCTGTGAGTGGGCGTGAACGGGCGTTAGTGACCGTTAGCGAGCAGCTTGCGCAACGCCCGCTGACGCCCTTGTCGTTTCAAGATTTTCATTATAGCCAATCAGCGCGATATCGCTGATTTTCACGCGAATCAGCAGTCTCGCATCTGCGATTTTAAGCGAATCACAGCCCTCGGGAATTGACTGGTGAACACTGGGAATGGAATGGCTGGCGGCTCATTGACCAAACGGTGCGAGCATCAGCGTAGCAAGAGCTCGACCGACGTGCGCAGTGATCCACGAGCGACCGAAGCTCGCAGCACCCAACAGCAGCAACAGCAGCACCTTCACCTTCACCTTCGCCGTAAGCGACTAAACCCGCAGCAACCATGCCGACGAAGCGCGTGGCCGGGAAGAAGAAGCTCAAGTCGATCAAGGCAAAGCTGACCGACAACATGGGCAGCAAGCGCCGTCTTGCCAAGTTTGGCAAGGAGCAGCGCAAGGGCATGAAGGGGTCGGCGGCGAACTACATCACGCGGTCGCAGGCGCTCAAGAAGCTCCAGATCACGCTGAAGGACTTCCGTCGCCTCTGTATCCTCAAGGGCATCTACCCGCGCGAGCCGAAGAAGAAGGTCAAGGGCAAGGACAAGGCGTACTACTACCTCAAAGACGTCATGTACCTCGCGCACGAGCCGATCCTGGAGAAGTTCCGCGAGTTCAAGACGTTCATGAAGAAAGTGAAGAAGGCGATGGGCAAGCGCGACTACGAGGACGCCAAGCGCAAGCACGACAACCGGCCGATGTACACGCTCGACCACATTGTGAAGGAGCGGTACCCGCGCTTCGTCGACGCGCTCAGCGACATGGACGACGCGCTCTGCCTCGTGCACCTCTTTGCGATGATGCCCGCCGGCAAGGGCGTGGACGCGAACACGTCGGAGAACTGCCTCCGGCTCGTGCGCGAGTGGAACAACTACGTCGCGGCGTCGCGGTCGCTCACGAAGGTCTTCGTGAGCATCAAGGGCATCTACTACCAAGCGAACGTCCAGGGCCAGACCGTGACGTGGCTCGTGCCGCACCAGTTCACGCCGACGATGGACAAGCGCGTGGACGTGCGCGTGATGCTCACGTTCCTCGAGTTCTACGAGGTGCTCCTCAAGTTCGTCAACTTCCAGCTCTACACGGACCTCGGCATCGCGTACCCGCCGAAGATCGACCTGCAGCTCGACCAGGCCGGCGCACAGCTCGCGGCGCTCCAGCTCGAGCGCGCGCAGCAGGACAAGGACGCGCAGGACGGCGACAACGACGCGTCGGACGACGAAGCCACTGCCACGACGGCTGCGGTCGCGGCGCCAAAGGAAGTCACAGCGCAGCAGAAAGAGTCCGAGAAGCGCATCAAGACGCTCAGCAAGACCCTCGGCGCGGCGTCGTTTGAGCCAACGGACGACGACGACGGCGACGAGGCTGCGCGCGCGTACGGTGAGCTGAGCGAACCGCTCGAAGCCGCGTTCGCGTCGAACAAGCTCGCGGCGCAGATCCACAGCGAGCTGCAGAAAGAGGCGAGCGAGAAGAGCTTGTTCAGCGGTCTGTACTTCTTCCTCTCGCGCGAAGTGCCGTCCGCGTGCCTCGAGCTCGTGCTCCGGTCGCACGGCGCACAGATCGGCTGGGACGGCGCCGGGTCGCCGTACAACGAGAAGCATGAGCGCATCACACATCACATCATGGACCGTCCGCACCAGGGCCACCGGTACTTCAACCGCGAGTACGTCCAGCCGCAGTGGGTCTTTGACAGCGTGAACAACGGCCTGTTGCTCCCGCTCGCGCGCTACGTCCCTGGCGCCGACCTCCCGCCGCACCTCTCGCCGTTTGTCGACGACGCGACCGAGGGCTACACGCCCGAGTACCGCAAGCAGCTCAACAAGCTCAAGTCGGCGACGCAAGTGCTGCGCGAAGTCGGCGACATTGCGAACGCCGAGGACGACGAGTCGGACGACGAGGAGCAGGCGTACGCGGCAGGTCTCAAGGCCGAGCTGGATGGCAAGCCAGCGGACGCTGGGTCGGACGCCGAGTCCGACGACGACTCGGACGACGACAGCGCGTCTGACACTGCCGACACCCACCCGATTGCCGAGTCGACGACGCTCAAGCGCAAGGCCGAAGCGACGGCGACGACGCCAGCGCCGGTCGAGAAGAAGTCGAAGAAGGCGAAGCTCGAGGAAGAGGCCGAGGAGCTGCACGAGCTCGCGAAGAGCATGATGTCGAAGAAGTCGAAGCGTCTGTACGACCGCATGCAGTTTGGTCTCGGGAAGAAGGCCGACAAGATCCAGGCGCTCGAGGACAAGCGCGCGAAGCTCGACGAGGAGAAGAAGACCGCCGCTGCTGCGCCTGCGACGGCTGCTGCTGCACCTGCGACGTCGAAGAAGGCGAAGAAGAAAGCGGCGAACAAGAAGGCGGCGGCCACGAAGCAATAGACGACGCCGCCTCTGGCTTGCCTCCTCCTATTATACCTCGTCTCTCTCTCTCTATGCAAATACACGCTTCCATCTCTCACACACACGCACAGACACACAGACAGACAGACAACCGCACACCTGCGTTCGCGTATGACCATGGCCAGAGCCACCTTTGACGAGCTCTTGACCACCTCGCGAGGCCAATCACTTGTTTCAAACTGATGCTATTTGTGGCGCCAAAATGAGTCTCCGTCTAAGTACGACGAGGAGCAACAGCAGCACTAGCAATTGGAGAAGCCGCCAGCCACGAGCAGCTCCACACCACGTGCGCGCGCTCCATCTCTCTCTCACACACACTACGACGCACGCGCGCTTCGTGACGCGAGACGTGACCGATCATGTCGAACTCGGACGCGCCGCCCAACTCGGTCGGCTGGCACATCCTCGAAGGCTACCCGTGGTGGCCCGTGTACATCTGCGATGCGACCAAGCTCCGTCCAAACCTGCACTTGCTCGGTACGGTCGATCCATCGCCTGCCGTTCACAACGGCGATGGCGTGACGCATGTTGTCGCTGCTACGACTGACTGACTGACTGACTGGTGCGCTCATGTGCGTGTGCGCGATGCCGACAGGGTCGGGCCACAGAGGCGTGCTGCGCAAAGCCAAGGACTTCCCCAAGGACTTTGGACTCGTCTACTTCTTTGGGTCGCACAACTTGTACGTCGCGCGTCGTGGCGAGCTCACTGTGCGCCGGAGCGTGGCGACTGCGCGCCAGTGGTGCTCACACACGCGCTCTGTGCTTGCATGCGCTACAGCGGAACTGTGCGCCTGAAGAAAGGCATGACGCTCAAGCCGTGGGACTGCGCCGAGAAGGACAAGCTCCTCAAGGGCGTGCCGAACCACCTCGTGAAGAAGAAGGCGCAGATGGATGAGCTCCTCTTTGCGATCCAAGAGGCCGAGGTGCGTTCGCGACTGCGTGCGTCGCTGGCTCGCCTCGTGGCCTCACCCTCGCGCCTGTTTGTGCCTCATCGCCTCGTAGGACTACTTGTCGACGCCAGAGGACATCCGCTTGCCGCCGCACATGGTGCCGTCGGACTTGGACCCGACGCTCGATCCGCCGCCACCGATCGAGCGCGACGAGGTCATGGACGAAGGCGACGACGACGAGGACGCTGACGCAGTAGCGGACGCCGACGGTGGCCACGTGAGCGACGGCCATGGCGACGACGACGACGCGATGAGCGGCGGGTCGGACCACGAGAGCCGCAAGAGCAAAGAGAAGGCGAAGAAGAAGAGCTCGACGAAGGACAAGAAGGCGTCGTCGTCGAAAGACAAGAAGGCGTCGAGCAAGTCGTCGTCGAAAGACAAAGACAAGAAGACATCGTCGAAGAGCAAGAAGGAGAGCAGCAGCAAAGACAAGGAGAAGAAGAGCAGCAAGAAGGACAAGGCAGCGACTGGTGGCAGTGACGACAAGAAGCGCAAGAAGACTGCGAGTGACGAGCCCGCGACTGGCGACGCAGGCGCCAAGACGCCGCCGAGCAAAGTCGCAAAGAACGACACGTCGGCTGACGTCAAGAGCAAGGCGTCAGCGCCAGTGGGCACAGCAGCGACGCCTTCAGCAAAGGCGTCCAAGTCGAGCAAGTCCAAGTCCGCGGACGCTGCGAACCAGCTCTCGGGCGAAGCGCTGAGCGCCGTGTTGGAGAAAGAGATCAAGTGGATCCTCGCGAACTGCCAGTTCGAGGAGATGACGACGAAGACCGTGCGCAAGCTGCTGGAGAAGCGCTTGAGTATGGACTTGCGCCACCACAAGGCGTCGATCAAAGAAGGCGTTGCGCGCGTGATCGCATCGATGGAGGACGGCACGGACGTCCCAGTCGCAGGTGGCGCAGGCGAGCCGGACAGCGCGGCTGTCGAGACTGACGCACCAGCAGCAGTAGCAGCAGCGTCTGAGGCAGAGGCAGTCGCACCGGCAGACAGCAAAGCAGAGGACACGCCTGCTGCTGCGACTGCGTCAGGCTCTGCGTCGCCAGCGCCAGTGAAGGACGAGGCGATGACGAGCGACGTCGCTGAGCCGTCGAGTGAGCACACGGACGAGCCGCCGCAGCAATCCGAGACGACGTCGACGGACGACGCGGACGCTCGCGTCGCGCAGCACTTGAGCGACGCTGAGCGCGAGCTTGGACTGGCACTGAACGAAGAGCCAAAGCTCGTGGCAGCGCTGCAGACGCTGCAGCAGCACGTGCCGTCGGTCGAGAAGCCCGTGCTCGTGAACGCGTCTGGGCTCGTGGCGAAGCTCGTGGCGCTGCGTGCGCACGACGAAGCGTCCGTTGCGAGTCTCGTCGCGGCGCTCGCGAAGCAGTGGGACGCCGAAGACGTCATCGCCGCGCCCAAGCCGATTCGCGAAGCCGACATCCTTGAGATGAAGGAGAAGCTCGAGAACGCCGAGACGCCGCACGAAGAGATGCTCGCGTGTCTGACTGAACTCGCAAAGGTGTGTGTGTGTGTTGCTGCGGTCGCTTGCCTGGCTCTGCGCCGACTCACGCCTGGGCCGTGCGGCCATGCCCTGCTCTCTAGCTGCGTCTGCAGATGTCCCACCTGAAGAACACGGGCATTGCGCGCGCCGTGGCGAACCTCCGACAGCATGCGTACGTCGTCTGTCCGAGCCAGGGGAGGTTCTCTCTCTCTCTCTCTCTGTGCGCTTCGACCTATGCGCCGTGAGCTCACACGACGTGGGATGCGAGCAGGAACGACAAGGTGTCCATCGCGGCCATCAACCTCCGCAAGTCGTGGATCCAGCTCACAAAGTCCAAGACCGACAGCAGTGCGTCGCTAGCTTTGCTTGGTGCTGCGGAGAGGACAGACGGAAGCCTAGCTGACTTCCTTGTGAGTGTGCAGAGTCGGACGTGGACCGCGTGAAGACGCTCGAGGGCATGAACCGCATCTTGGAGCAGAAGAGCAGCGGCGAAGGCGAGAGCTCGCACCTCGCCGTGCTCGAGACGCTCCAGGGCATGACGCTGTCGACGCAGGACATTATCAAGTCCAAGATCGGCGTCGTCGTGTCCAAGCTCCGGAAATCCAGGTACGGCGACTCGTACGAGCTGCGCGGTGCGGTGTGTTGCGCCATGACTGACGACGATGCATCTGCTGCTGCTGCTCATGGTGCATAGCAACGAGAAAGTGGCAAAGGCTGCGACGCTGCTCCGGAAGAAGTGGAAAGCCGAGGCAGCAGCATGAGGACGCGTCGTCTGTAGTCGTCACAAGAGCGAGAGCAAACGAACGAACGAACGAGCGAACGAGCGGGATAGTGTGCGTGTGCGCGAGTAGTGTTGGCGCTTGCAGAAGGCGCGTCGCTCGCTGAAGGTGTCAACACGAACGCATTCGAGGTCGCGTCCTAGACAAGCAGTACGTGCAACTTGGCTCTGGACGATGCAAAAGCTGGCGGGGATTCAACCCAATTTTGACATTCGCGCGCTGGTCGTGCGGCTTGTATGTCAATGGAGGAATTGGTGGCGAAGCCACAATCGTCGAAAACGCAGTCCACGAGTCCGAGCACGCAATCGAGTGGTGATTGGATTGCATTGATGTGCAAATTCGATTGGGCGAAACCTATGGTGGTTGTGGCTTGACTTGGCGGCATACTCTGCGCAAGTGCAGCGCGAAACGACTCGCAGCTCGCGATCCAAAAACGCCCCCTTTGCGTTCTCGCCAACCAGTCTTTTGAAAGCAGCAGAGCGCGCAAGAGGAGCGAGCAACCAGACAGACACGATGTCGGACGACGAGCGCTCGGTGCACAGCGACAGCGAAGAGGAGATTGAGGAGACGCAGGAGGAGAAGGTCGTCGAGGACTGCAGCAACTCGGATGTCGTGACCAAGTACCGCCTCGCGGCCGAGATCGCGCAGTCGGCGCTCCAGGGCGTGCTCGCGCAGCTCGCGGCCGGCAAGGACGTCGTGGAGCTGAGCAAGTTCGGTGACCTCATCATCGAGCAGCGCTGCAGCGCGATCTTCAAGAGCAAGAAGGTCGAAAAGGGCATTGCGTTCCCGACGTGTCTGTCCGTGAACGAGACGATCTGCCACTTCTCGCCGCTCCCGAACGAGTCGATCAAGGTCCAGGCCGGCGACTGGGTCAAGATCGACCTCGGGTGCCACATTGACGGCTTCATCGCCGTCGTTGCGCACACGGCGATCGTGCCAGCAGAGGGCTCGGCGGCCGAGACGCCGTTCCCGGAGCTCAAGGGCGAGGAGGCCGATGTGCTCAAGTGCGCGAACGACGCCGTGGAGCTCTGCGCGCGTCTGATCAAGCCAGGCAACACGAACCTGCAGGTGACGGAGGCGCTCATGAAGCTCGAGGAGGCGTACGGCGTCAAGTCGATCCAGGGCACGCTCATGCACCAGCTCAAGCGCTTCGTCATTGACGGCAACAAGCTCATTGCGCAGAAGCTCGACCCGGAGAACCGCACGCCAAAGGTCACGTTCGAGCCGAACGAGGTGTACACGATCGACGTGTGCTACACCACGGGCAACGAGAAGCCGGTGAACAGCGAGCGCCGCACGACGGTGTTCAAGCGCCAGGTCGACAAGCAGTACCGCCTGAAGATGAAGGCGTCGCGCTACGTGTTCAAGGAGATCAACACGAAGTTCCCGACGCTGCCGTTCACGATCCGCGCGTTCGAGGACGAGTCGCAGGCGCGCATGGGCGTCGTCGAGTGCGTCAAGCACGACCTCTTGCAGCCGTACCCGATCCTCGAGGGCCGCCAGGGCGACAAGATTGCGCACTTCAAGCTCACGGTGCTGCTCCTGCCGAACGGCACGACGAAGATCACGGGCCTGCCGTTCCCGGCCGACCGCGTGCACTCGGACAAGAAGCTCGACGCGGAGACAGCGGCGCTCCTCGCGTCGTCGCTGAAGAAGAAGAGCAACAAGAAGAAGAAGAAGACGGCGACGAAAGCGTCGGCGTAAGCGTCGTCGTAGGTGCCGGGCGTCTCGCTGCAGTTGGGGCCGAGCAACGACACCGCACTCGAGCGTCGTTGCTGCGCACGAAGGCTGCTGCGATGGTGCACGCAGCGACGTGGAGCGGAAGGGTAAGAGATAGTTCTGCTCACCTTGGGGCTGGCACACGCCAGTCTGAGCTTCGCTTGAAGCTCGTAAGATATTTCTCTTTTTCTTCACGTCACTCGTTCGTTCGTTCGCTCGTTCGTTCGTTCGTGTCTGCTGAGGTCTTGATGCCGAGACGATGAAGGCTCGGGGCTTAGTGCTGGATCTGCGTCCGGCACTTGACGACAGACGAGTGCTCGTGCTTCTCGACTTGGATCAGCTGCGCTGCCATGACATGCGACGCCTGCGCGAGTCAACATGGCGTTCAAGACAACCAACCAGAGACCCCACACGCGAGCGCACCATGTGATGGGAGATGCTGATCACTTGGCTCTGCGCAAAGTTGATCTTGATCAGCTGTGCCACTGCGCGCTGCTCCAGCACAGTACAAGCGCATGCTCGGGCACAGTGAGCTATCACGCTGCACACTTGGACCTGACAAGCCGACCATGGCACGAACCTGATTGTGCTCGTCCAGCGCCGCGTCGATCTCGTCGAGAATGTACAGCGGCGAGGCGCTGTAGCGAGCCAACGCAAACACGAACGCCATGCCTGAACGCACCAAAGCAGTCAGCAAACGCCAGCAATGCACACCGACCTCTCCAGAGATGGTGGAAGCGTACCGAGCATCGTCAGCTGTCCGCCAGACAGCTCTCTCGACCTCGACGCTTGCTGAGCAATGTGGTCGCCGCATCCAGTCTCGCTCATCATGTCAAACGCAACACCGAGCTGCTTGCACAGATGCAGACAGACAAGCACCCATCAGTACCTCGACAAGCGCTACCGAACAGCAACATCGCACAGCGCTGCTAGCACGCACGCATACCTCGACCAAGTCGTCCAGTGCGCGCAGATCGACAGACTTGCGCGGCACGACGCTCGCAAAGATCCGGCGAAAGTGCTTGCGGACTTCAGCTAGCGCCACAGCATTCGCTTCGACAGTGCGCTCTTGCGTGGACTGGATGCCTTCTTCCAAGTTCCGGATCGCGTCCTGGAGCGCGGCTGCTTGATCTGTCACGCGCGCAAGCGTTGCTTGCTTCGCTACGATGCTCTCTTCGTCCACAACTGCGACGTTTGTGAGCTTCTCGTCGAGCACCTTTCGCTTTCGCTCCCACTGCGATCGCTCAGATCTGCAACAAGCGAGCTTGCGACGAATCGCGTCGATTGATAGCTGCTCGTCGAGACGACTTGCCTTCGAGCGAGTGGTAGTGCAGCTGAGAGACTGCATCGTGTCTCGCTTCTGCTGGGTCGCAGCTTTCGTCTCTTCTTGCAGACGTTGACACTGCTCCAACGCCTGTTCTGCAGCTCGGCGCTCGTCTTGGAGCACGCTAGCACCGCGGTACACAAAGAGCGTGAGCAAGTGCGTACATCGCATTGTGCCGCCAGCGGTTCTCAAGCAAACACGCACGCAAGTTGCTGCTCGATGCTGTGAGCTGTCGCCTCCATGTCCTTCAGCTGCGACCACGCTTCGCCGACTTGACGCAGCTTCTCTTCGCAACATGTCAAACTCCCTCGGAGTCGCTCTGCTTCGTCACGCTCGCGCACAAGGCGAGTAGCACACTCTTGGTGCTCGTCCTGAGCTCGAAGTACCGCCTCTTGGTTGGCAGCGATCTCAAGCTCCAGTTCCTTCAGCTTCTTCGTCGCCAGCTTCATTCGATTTCGACTTGTCGTCTTGGACCTTCGTAGCAGCAGCAGTAGTCAGTCGCCAGTGCTAGTTCTCTTGATGAGAGCCGAGGTGCAACGTACTTCGTGACGATGTCGCGGAACGCGCGAACGCGCTTCTCAGTCGTCAGCTGCGCATACGAGTCGAGATGCGCTTGCAATGCACACAGCACTGCTCGCTTCTTGCGTTCGATGCTCGCGGCTTGCGCCATTTCGTGCTCCAGGCGTTCTCGTTTCTCAGCCACGCGCTCGAGCTCAGCTTTGAGTTCACGAATGGTCTGCTCGAAGCGTGTTCGTTTGACTCTGTGTTGACAGCACGCACAGAGGGACATCATTGTCAATCAGAGAAGGCGGTCAAAGGCAAACAGGTTGCATTGATAGCCGTACCGGATGCGCTGGAGCTCCGAGTCGCACTGCGCAGCTTTGAGGACAGCATCGGCGATTCTCACAAGCTCGAGTCGCTCTTGCTCGCTTCTCAACCTGGACATCAACGAAGTCGTCAGCGCTGCTACGACGTTCTTCGCGTCGAGACAGTGGCGGTGCGCACATTGTCGATTGCAGCTCTCCAAGTCGGAGAAACGAGGCAAACGCACTACGTTCTGGATGGTGCCCTCCTGACAGTAGCTGCAAGCACGCACACACAACGCACCACACGTCATGCTCGAGTCGAACGCTAAAGAACACCACGACTGTTGTGTATGGCGTACTCCTGGACTGTGCAAGTTCAGCGCGAGCGAGATGCACGAGATGCCAAACTCGCGCACCACCGCTCGTCCAATGTCGTCGTTCTTGACGAGTAGCCACGACCCGACCGCTGCACATTCGACGTATGTCGCAATCAAACACACATGAGCTCGGCAAGTCAAACGACCAAGTGCACACTTTCATCACTCCTTCACATCGCGTGAAGCACCTTTCTGCAGTGCTCGCTCAATGATGTCCTTGATGCTGGCAAAGTCCGAGTTCACTGTCAGGAGCCGCAATGGATCGCAGACGCTGTCGTTGCCAAACTTCCTCTCGATCGACGCCAAGTGTCGATCGAGCTGCCGACTCTTGTCGACTCGCAGATCTCGAAGCGGCCTGCAACGTCAAACTCGTCAGTACACAGTACCACATTGCGCTCATGCAGCTCGCATCATGTCTGTGACAGACGTACCAGATCGTGAATCCGCACTTGTTCTGGTTCGCATCGAGGATCGTTCGCGCGATGGACACGTCGAGACAGATACGATGGAACAAGTGCTTCTCGAGCAGCAGTCCGAGAGGCTCCATCCACTTTGCCTCGCGCTTGAGCGCATCTTCACGGACTGCAAATGCACTCGCGAGAAAGCCGTAGTCGCCTGAGAGCAATCGCTAGCGTCAAGCATGCTCGAACATGACGATGCTAGGATCCGCTATGACATGAGATTTGGATACCTTCTCCTTGGATCGCAGGATGCAGTCGTGGGAGTCTCGATTGCAGCAAGTTGATCTCCGAGCGAATGGAGCGCTGTTCCGACTCGACTCGAACAAGTCGATCTTGTACAGACTGGCGGCTTTGTGCAGTCAGGCTGTGTTGCTCCTTCTCGACCTCGAGGTTGCGCTGGTGCTTGTCCAAGTCTCTGATTGCAGCCACTTCGCGTTCGATGCCGTGTCGGAGTTGCTCACGGCGTTGAGTCTAGCAATTCAAGTCAGTCTGCGGATCTACTTGCGACTGATTGGTGTAGTGTGCAGGCGCATCGACTGACGTACGGTCGAGAGGTGTGCGGCTTGGGTCGAGGCGACTGAGATCGCAATGCTTTCGCTCCCGATCTGAGCCGTGAAGACGAGTGTCCGCCTTGTCAGCGCAACGTTTCGACCAACTAACCAAACATGTTGACGGTACCTGGTCGATCCATTGTTTGATCCGTCCTTGGACTCGACGCAGCCTCTCTCCATCATCTTCGATGTCTTGTGCTCCGACAAGAGCATCATCGACAATCTCGCTCGACTCGAGCTCTGCAAGCGTGTCGGAAACGTGCTGCGAGGTCTCAGCGATTGTCAGCGTACGATGCCAGTCGTATCTGACGCGAATCGAGGCGCAGGGTGCAAGCGTACATGCTGGAGATCGACGAGTTTGTTCTGCTGTGCCTCTGCGTGTTGCTTCAGCGATTCGACTCGCTTCAGCAACACTTCGTTGTCGTTTGCAAGCTTGTCCGATTGCCGCGTCACGGATTCGTATCTCGACGTGAGCTCGAACACTTGCTGCTGCTGCACTTCGTACGCTTTCTCGATCGCGTTGAGCGACGATGCGCCTTCCTTTAGCGACGCGAGCTGCTCGCCAAGGCTGCACTGCGCTGCTTCGTTCGCCAGCAGCGACGAGAGAGTGTCCGCTTCGCGTCTCTCGAGTTCTTCACGACGCTGCTCCTGCTCTCGAAGCTCTGGTTTGCAACACAACTAATCAGCAAGTCGGGATCGTGGCTTCAAAGTCGCAAAACTGACTGGTAACGCACCGGCTGCAAGTAGCTCGATTGTCAATGCCGCGACTTCGTTCTCGAGCACCAGCACATGTCGGCAAGCCTACACCATACCAGCAGCGAGTGAGCCAGTGTAGCTGAGCAACAACCAAAGCCATTGCTGAACACACACCTCTTGCTTCTCCTTGACGTCGTCTTGAGTCGCACAGTCAGTCTCGACAGCTTCGCGCTGCGAACAGAGTTGCGTGAGCACGGCCACACTCGTTGCGAAGTGCGACACCCACGCGCGTACACATACCAGTTGCTCGATGTTCTGAGAGATTTTGGTCGCCAAGGACTTGAACGTCTCGACCGCCAGCGTGGCTTCGCGTTTGTGTTCTAGGAAGACTTTCGTTCCACCCGCCTGGAATCGCAACAACGCCAGTCAGTCCAAGTTCATGCAAGCGCCGCAAAGGCAACGCGAGTGAAGTGTGTACCGCACCTCGCACACGTAGCTCGCGAGCTCGACTGGAGTCTTGCTCGCAACTTTGTGCACCACGTTCTGCTGGATCAGCCTGGGTTCCATTGAGCACGTCAGGCTCATGGACTGGAGTGGCATCCAGCCCATCGATGGACTTGATAGCGAGCAGAGCAGACGTGCCACAGCGAGACGTCGATGTTGATTCCGCACAGGGTGCGCAGCTGGCGCTTGAGGTCTGTGAAGAGCAGCAGAAGGACGAGCACCGGGTGAGCTCACGCACTGTCTCAGCCGTCTGCGCATGCAGACGTACGCTTGACTGGGAGTGCGCGGTTGTTGAGCTTGTACGTGCGGTGTCCAGTCTGTGGACACACGCTCGCGCAGACTTGGAGCGCATCTTGATCTGCTCATGCGCACTTCCGTTAGGCGATGCTTGGTGTGATCCATCCTTACGTTCACAGCTCGACGTACGTCTTGTCACCAAGAAGAGCGTCACGCGCGTCGCTGCTGGCTTCTCTTTCGCTTTGGCTGCGCGCGTGGACTGCAGCTCTTTCATCGTCTTGACGCGTAGACGCGCAGGGCTTCCTTCTCCGAGTGCAAAGCAGATCGCCTCTGCGCGTTGGCACCAACGTGAGCGAAGGGTGTTGGTTCGAGACGCACGACACTGACTTGTTGCCATCACATGCAAACACAGCCTCCTTCTCCTACTCGTACCAAGGATGTTGGACTTGCCTGCGCATGTGCACGACGCACACGCAGAGCACATGCAGCAAGCGCGAGGTCAGCAAGCAATCGAGCCGAACAGA